>WWPM01022091.1:0-22827 GCA_023279145.1 Glomeris maerens
TCACACTTTGCGATTTTAGCCTGTTTTTATGTACGTTTTGACTGGCCAATATCGCGGACCCGAAATTTTGGTTCCACGTACAAATGAAATGTACATTTAAATTTATACATTTCACAAGCTGCTGCATACAGTATACAAGGTGTCTCAAGATAATATTATTATAGGTACAAAAACCGCTGATATTTTGAGGAAAGTATAATGTAATTCCTAAAGTTTTTATGGCAAATCCGATGTTGATATTCCATTTGACCTTGAACGTTATCGCCAAGGTAATTCATTTTATATCTCAAAAACGGGCAAAGTTAGACCAGCATACGTCCATTGCAATATTGTAGCTCATCATCAAAATAGTACAATAAACCACATTTCAGATTTTTAATTACAACCTCTGATTTTGAACGAAATTGTAAGCATTGCTATCAAGGTGTTAAACGAATGCGGAATGAACCTTGTTGCATATTTGCATAGTTTTATCTCCAATTGTAAGAAGTATTTACTTTGCCATTGTAAATCCAGTGCATTAGAATCTAATGGTATAAAGCTCCCCTAATAAAAATTATTACATGACCACGAAATTCAACTTATGCGCAACATGGGGCCTAATATGTTCAAAATGGTGACCATTTACTGATAAGCAAATTTGTGTACGTGCTATTAATCTGACATTAAAAGCAAAAATACTGCAAGAAATGTTGACAGACGATTTCCAAGTTTTCTAAATTCGAAATCCAACAGCTTTATAACACTAATATGTATTTACAATTTTGTATAAAATCGGAGGTTATATTTAAAAATATGAAATGTGGTAAGTTGTACTACGTAAATTTGATGATGAGCTACAAATACCAGATGTGTACATATTTTCACGTAGACCTGGAAATTAATTACTGTGTAAAACTTCGAGATCATCTTGCATGTTAATGCCGCTCATTAATTCGATTATAAGTTCGTAATGCATATACTGAATTATCCCAAATTGCATAACTGGAATACAGCGTTTTGTCATTTTTTGTGAAGCAAGCCTAGATACAGCCACCTGTATAGCAACTTTGAAAAATAAAAAAAAAGAAATTGCAGACTAGGATAGTAACCTCATTAACACAAGCATGATTAGGTTTTTACCACATAATTGCGATAGAGCATTGCAAAACTCATCAAATAACTGCTATTAATAAACGACTATGATTCATGTTAATTATAATCAAACCCGGAAAAGTCGTTTTCAATACAGATTTAATCACATATGGCTATGCCTCTTGAAAAAAATTTGAATTGGCCACTATATAATAAGCCAATCAAAACTAGTGGAGCGTCTCAATTCTGCATAAAGAAAACCGGGTCAATAACCTGGCGGCTTCCCTCAAAAAGGGCGTTTCTGGAAAATTATGCAAAGGAAAACGCAAATTTCCCACGAAAGATGTTGGCGACAGTACAACATAACAATGCTGCACCGCACACTTGAAAATGTACATAATATTACTTATATGCGTATGTCTGCAAGAATCAAATCAACACAGCGGTTTCTTTTTTCGCCATGTTTTGTCAGACTGCAGGCAGAGCCCTTTATTTACTTTTGGCGTCACATTCGCAGACAAAATGCCAGCTCTGCGATTTGTAACAAGTACCATTGTTGTTTAAATATAACAGCTACAAGATCGCAAATAACTACCTTTCTACGATTTTATGTCATGACAGGGGCTTTTTTTTAAGGAAACCCCAGAATGGATTCATTGCTCATAATCATGCACTTTATGATTACTGTATTCTACAGTTTGGAATGCTGTGTAATGGGAAACAATAGAGAAATAAAGAATTACGGAACGACATAATTAAAATTAATATTATTAAACAAATATATGTGTTGTAACCATATTTTCAAAATCAGATAAAACTCATATAAAGTGTATCTCCCAAATATGAATGACACCACCTTTAAAAATTACATTGGACAAACGATTTTGCATTGAATTTATTGGTGTTTTCATAGTTTCAGATAAATTTCCCTCGAGTGATAATACATAATTGAATCCTTAATTTCTGATACGAACTTGTATTGCTTTCGACTCTCATTGACCATTCTTCTGATTGTGAGCTGTCCCTATAGGTTTTCAATGGGGTTCAGGCCAGGTGAACATCATTGGAAACCATAATAATGCAAAGACATTGAAGCTATTACAAAATTACAAATCAGTGGAGCAAAAATTTGCATGGACACAACTAAATGCCACAGATTGATAGGGATATTAAAATTACTAACTACAACTTATGTCTGCGATCCAGAATTTAATAACAAATAAGGAATATCACATAAAAATGGGATATACTTAGACCATACATACAATAAAATCCAAACCAACGTATAGAATTACTACAAATTGCGAAAAGCAAAAATAATGTCTATTAATTAAAAATTGCATATTATCGGATAAAAAAACTGAGTATCAAAGTATGAATTACGTTCGGAGAAATTAATCTAATCATATGTTACTGAGAAATTCAAGACGTGGGATAGTATTACAGCCCAAATATTGCGTTTGGATCTAATTTCTTTATCTGGTGATAATGCCTTATTTCTGTAATCTAGTTCACCCAAGTTAATAACATTATTTTAAGCCAATTATAATCCACCTGAATTAACAATTCGTCACAGGTCAAACTTGGGATTGTAGACTTACAATAAATTTGAGCACAATCTGCAGCCTACACATGTCACAAATGAAGGCCATCAGAAACATGCTATGGAGTAAAAACCAACACTTATATTAACATAAATTATCGACTACTGGTGACCTTTACTTATGTAAATTAGATCGCGACTTGCACAATCTCGGCAATTTTTTTTGGAAAAACAACTTTGAATAAAACAAACCTTGAAATGTATACTATCAAAAGTCACGTACATAAGTAATTTCAAACAAATATTTGTTCACAAAAGAAGTTGAATTACCCGTATCTGGTTATTATCTTGACTGGGCGAGGATTGTACACTTCTTAAAAGTTTATAGGATGAACATCGATAAATGGGGAATGTTAGGGGTTTCCGAATTAAATATGTTTAAACAAGATAATTTGCATCTAACAAGGAAAAACGCAATAAAATATATAAGATATTATCTTAAATTCTAGTGTAAATGCATGCTATCTTTATAGACTTTAAGTAACAATTTATGTAACGTTTTAACGCTGCTTCGGACCAGTTTTGAATGAGCTGCAGAGGGTACTACCTAAAAATGTGTTCTCATTAACTGAACTGTTATAATGCCCTAAACACCTATGATGTTTGTGCAGAAAATATCATATTTATTAATAGATTTCTTCATTAATTGATGTTATTAAAGGTCAATAGATTACAAAATCAGATTATACACTTTGTAGATTTAAGTTAGGAGTGGTTTTACAGGAACCGATTAGTGCCGAAATAAATAACAAAAATTGAGATATCTGACGAAGACGTACGAGAACACCTAATCTCACGAAACCAGTCGAATTTGGGAAATCCACATAGAGAGCTAGGGGTGACAAGCAAAAAATGTTTTTAGCATCAATCAATTTACAATGATTTGCATAGACGTGGATAGCCAACAGACTGCCACACAATATGCTCATATTAATCAAACGTCGAGTTCCACTTTCATGTAAAAATAATAAAATCACTTAATGGTTTTTTAAAGAATTCTCATTTAAATCGTATTAACTGCAATTAGTCTATGTAGATTACATTTTATGCTATTATTGTCAATTTTAGAATACACAGAAACGAAAACATTACAAATTATTGACAGATATACAATAACTTATTTATTCTACAAACAAAGTATAAAACCCCATTCAAAATACAATTAAGTAGTGCATTACACAACCAATCTAAAACCAATAATCTGACCAATATAACAAAAAATATATCAAAACAGCCGTTTTGTAGTTATTTCTGAAAAAATGGCATCCACTAAGTCTTTGAAAACTAGAGAATCTATATTCTTTCCTAGAAGATGCAACACAAACCAATCTCCTATATTCCCAAAACGGACGAACTTTTCCATTTTGTGTATATCAGCAAACCGATTGAACACCTTAAGTACACGAACTCTCAATGATTTGAAAATGAACATTGGGATTCGGCACAATATCATCAGACCACTTATGATGGCCACAATGACCATCCAGAACCAAAGGAAAACATAAATCTTTTCATTGACAATATTGTTGGGAAGGATGCATAGGGCATCTTGTTTCTGCACATCTCCTGATGGGCCATAAGTATAGAACACGCACTTAGTCATTCTAGGGAACACTCTAATCATAGGATCAATTCGATTCGAGTCATCAGCGTTTGTAAACTTAATCACATCTATTCCATATGTGGAGAATTCCCCTCCGAGGAACTTGTCCACGAGAACTATCTGAATTACAACATTAATGAAGTTTAAACCTTCACACAAGAAGTATACATAGGCATAACATTTATGTGTGTGAATTGTGTTCACAAAGTAGAAGGCCAACGTCTCGATCTCCTTCTTTCGTTCCTCTTTATTCTGAACTGGTTTGTTCAGACTCAACACAAGATTTCTAATGCGGTTACGTTCCATTGTCTTCCATATCCACCTTGGAGTGTAGAACGCAGTGGCCTGGGAGTTCAAATTAACACTGTATAAATGATCATACAGTGTTCCATCATGATCTACACCAGCATACAGGGCGAGTCAAAAGTCGTTTCAGTCCTTACAACTTTATACAGGGTGTTGCCGAATTCGTTGGACAAACTGACGGTATATTCCCTGCACAAAAATAAGACTTAAAGTTCCTATAAACCCATGTCCCCAATCGCTTAGATTTTTAAGTAGCATTTACATAAACTGTGACATCCATAATTCGGCAACACCCTGTATACACGAAGAGAGAGAGAAATACATTAAACAATATATTTCTTACCTATGAGCCTAGGGCTGTCCATTTATTTACGTTTCTCCTGTGAAGTTATAAGAACTGGAATGACTCTGACTCGTATCAATCAATGAATTTCTCACCCCTTGTAAAATGTTAAGTGAAAAATTCAATAAGACTTTTGCTTCTCATAGTTTATACTGTCATCAGATCTGCAACTTCATAGTTTAAACACATGCACCTTAGTTTCAATTGTGGGAGGATATAAATGCATCAGTATATAACATTTTTCTCCAAAAACATAAGCAAATGATCGGAAAGAACATAACGCTTTTTATGATATTTCCATACATTAAATTCTACAGACAGAAACAATTAACTGAAACCGAGATACCAAGTCACATACCAGGGCAAAAAATCTGATTGAGAATTCTGCATCTCTAGTATACAGGGTGTTGCCGAATTCGTTGGACAAACTGACGGTATATTCCCTGCACAAAAAGAAGACTTAAAGTTCCTATGAACCCTGGTCCGGAAATGCTTAGGTTTTTAAGTAGGACCTACATAAAATGTGACATTCATAATTCATTCTCCCCCACATCTTTATTAGGAACGCATAATGAATGATCAATGGAAAGATGTGGGGAGCATGAATTATGGATGTCACATTTTATGTTGATCCTACTTAAAAACCTAAGCATTTCCGGACCAGGGTTCATAGGAACTAAGTCTTCTTTTTGTGCAGGGAATATGCCCTGTGAGTTTGTCCAACGAATTCGGCAACACCCTGTACACAGGGTGAGGCAAAAGCCTGTTGCTCAATGATATCGGTTGTTTTGTAATGGTACAAAAAGTAGTGGTGGGGTAATCCAAAAATCATGTTGCACGTAACCTATGGCGATATCTTGAAGATCATTCGCATTGCATCTTTTAAATTGCTGCAATTAGCATACGAGTACCCTATTAGATGACGGGCGAATTTATTTATAATTTCTGCTCAGCTGAGAATACATAATTTCAGCGTTCTCTGCCTGACATATCTGATAGGTTGACTTGAGCTTAATAATGCGGAGAAGCTATTAGTAGTATAGTAAGTCACTATAGCGCCGGAAGTGACGTCATTGCTGTCATCATGTGCAACTTGGCATTTTCTGCCAAGTAGAAATTCTAATTAAATGCACAAAATGTAGTGAACAATCGAATATCATAATTTCGTCTTCAAGGTTCTTTGCTTTCTCACTTAGTAGCTGATAAAGATACACAACCGGTTCCAATTAGTGACTTGTACAAATATTTTTTCACAACTAACGTAACAAAATTTATGCCACGAAGGTCTTCACCGAACAATAATTTCTTAATACAAATATACTTTCCAACTGCGAGTTAATTTAAGTGTCAACGGCTTAAGGAATTTATTGAATTCCAACAAATTCAAAATTAAGTGTGTGTAAAGTATAGTTTGAAAAAGTCACTGAAGGTTTCTCTGCCTGACATCCTATGACCGACCAATACTACATATTAGCACAATGAGCTAACTGGAGGTCTGGGAGGGGAGCCACTGCGGTTGCAACTGAGTATTCCAAGTTCAGTAAAAATTCGAATTAAATTCGTCTGCTGCCAATCATGACGTAAATTCCGCTGCAATAGACTAATTTAATAATGCTGTACAGATTGCAAATTGCGACCAGTACGCCAATTGTAATTGAATGTGAATGGCATTGAATAGGGCATAATAGGCCACGTGCAATATTTTTTGGAATGCTCCATCACTAAATCGTATACCAAAGCGAAACAGATATAAATAACAATAACTCCTACAGTTTTCAAGATACGAGGCATGTCCACAAAGTAAGAGTACTCAATTTTCATATTTTTTAGGAGACAATTTATTTGAAAAACAATTACCGGATTTTGTTTGTATATATGTAAGCCGTGACACAAGCTTTTTTATGTCCTCCTCAAAGAATTCTCCCACCATCTCCTTTTTCCAGTTCTGGACCTCTTGTTTCACCTCCTCATCAGTTTAATTTTTTTCCTACTAACATGAGTCTTCAAGGAGGTGAAAAGATGAAAGTCTGAAGGCGCCAAGTGAGGAGAGTATGCGGGGTGGTTTAAAATGTCCCAGCCACATGCCCCAAAAATTTCAGTGGGTGTTTTTCCTTCCGTATTAAGAAACCTGATGACACCACACACTTCACATTTGGCGGGATTTTTTTTCGACATACTTCACACAAATGGTCACTACAAAGGGACTTTTAGTACTAATTAGAGCCACTTGTACTCGTTGTGTTCAGGAGAACCAAGCCTACCAATCAGTGTTGCCAAACTTCGGGTAAAAATATTCCCCAGCACAAGAAGGCAACAGTACTCTTACTTTATGGGTATGCCTCGTACTTCGAACAGAAACATGCTTTTGCCTCACTCAGTATATTATTTACTGCATATACAATTCCTATACCTGAAAGAATAATGCGAATCCAACCCATTGGTAGTAACGATGATACACATTGTCATTTTCTTCCTGGACACTCCTGTCAACCCCTGGGTATGGAACTTGGACGCCCACAGTCTTATTCCAGGCTGATGGTGTAGTGAATGTAGAGTGAATCCAACAATATGTGTCCAGCATCTTCTCAATTTGTTTGCTCGTTTCAGTTGTTACGCAATCTATAGGATCACCTATGTACTGTTTAGAAGTGACCAAAACGCTGAATGCCAGCATTAGGAGACTGGTGGCCTTGTAATGCAGTTTAAAGACCTCATTGTCTGTAACAGTAGCACCAGTTTTAACGATGGATTTCAGCGATCCGAAAACGTCGAACATTTTCTAAGTTGTTTGTTACAATCCAGAAAGCGCAGAATCAAGAACTACGACACAACAAGATAAGATACGAGACTTTCAGAAACGACAATCACAAAACGAAGACCATATTGCATTTTGGATTGAAAGGAACACCTCTTAAGGTGACTGCCCTCTATATAGTGGTCACCTGTTGACCACTCCATTTAAAGCTAGCAGACAAAATCACTAGTGTCAATATTATTTCTTCTCAATTACGTCTGCCAAAACAGATCAGATCATCCGTAGGTCATCAAATGTATACTTACCATCACATGGGTTCTATGAACCAAAAATAGGTCTTCCAAATGCCACTCGCCATGAACATATCAAAAATATCAAAATCTCAGGCAATGGAAATCCAATTGCATTGAAATAAATTTGAGATAAATCCACCGCTCAAAATCTCGAAACGTTATTTTTATTTCAATTCAACTACATTTTGAAAAACTAAAAATCAGAGAACATTATGCAATACTTAAACTTCCCATCAGCAATAAGTCTGCAAAAGCAGTCTTTGTACAAGGTATATAACTTCAAATACATCCTATTGTGATTATTATTTAATATCCAGACTTAAATTTTAGTCTTAAACCAGTACTGACAATAAATGTTAGCGTTCTGAAATGCTTAAAGGTGAACTGACAAGCTTTTCTAAGGTGCCCTGAAAATTAAACTGAAGAACAATCACCAAAAATAAAACTATAATTTATTGGATTTTTTTTAAATTATTACCTAAGATATTACTGTATAAAGTTAAGGTGTTGAATTCTGAGGGGATGACGTCACGCCCTTCTTTTATGATGTGTTGCTGTAAAGGAGGAGGAGCAAATGCTAGCATGTGTCAAACGTCTTATCTAGGGGAGCGGCCATCTGTAATTGTCGCAGGTGCAGTTCAAAATGGCTAAAGATATGGTTGGTCTTCCCTACTTAGCTCATTTGACGTCCCTACTTCCAACCTACTACCCCATGTTAAAAGTATAGGAAAATAGGAAGATGTAAACTATAATATCTTGATTAATAATTTTTTAAAAGAAAATTCCCAACAGATAAGATAAACGAAGTACTAGCTGCATCTGACGAACTAAAATCCATTTACATTCCCCAACTTGTTTATATCAAGAGTTTATATTCATATTTGTTTAATGTCCCTATCTTAATAATCAGCTTATCAACCCACGATAGATCCTGACGAGCCAATGAAACAACGGTGTTATTCAATCTTCTCTTTTTAAGCAATGAAATAACGTTTGCAATATTTGCGGTAAATTTACAAAAGATTCCAACAAATCTGCTCGTGAAATATACAGGGTGTTTTTTCCCAGATGGCACAAACTTACAGGGTATATTCCCCGCATGAAAACAAGACATAAAGTTCCTATAAACCCATGTCCCCAAACGCTTAGATTTTTAAGTAGCACCTAGATAAAATGTGACATCCATAATTCATGCTCCCCACATCTTTCCATTGATCATTTATTAAGGACTCGTATGTGTTCCTAATAAAGATGCGGGGAGCATGAATTATGGATGTCACATTTTATGCAGGTGATACTTAAAAATCTAAGCGTTTGGGGACATGGGTTCATATGAACTTTATGTCGGTTTTCATGCATGTAGTAAGCCCTATAAGTTTGTACCCATAATTTTGTTATACTCTGTATATCTTATACTGTATATGCAGTGCCCTAATGGCACAATATTCAATATTTTAAATAAATGCATTTCATCAATCATACCGAGTTATTAAAATATTCCAATATTATTTAAATTTGAATAACCTGAAATATTTATTCAATGTTGGTTTTAGACAATGTCATAATTGGAAAAAGTATGGCCAACTTCCTATTCAGTTTTTAAGCTTCCCAATAATCTGTTCTTCTACCTTTTGTTAGGACACTCGGCGTAGATCTATTTTCATTTCTTGAATTGTATGATAATTTATGAATTGCTCGCAAATAAATGCAGTTATATTGACATGAAATTCTCTACACCATTGTTAAGGCGTGTCATCAGGGTAATTTATATCACAGACAACTAATATATACTTTCAGATTACCGTAAAAATTAATTTTAGAGCACAATCTAACATTTGATAGGGGGCCGTCCATAAATGACGTCACGCACTTAAGGGGGGGAGGGGGTTCAAACATTTGTGACGATGTGTGACGACGGGGGAGGGGGGGGTTTCAAAAATATGACGTCACATAACCAAGAACGGGCGTTTTCGGCAATTCATACTGTCTGGGTCGCCAGAATGTGTGACGGCATCTCTGGGCTGTGTCTGGCACCAATTTATCCGGTTTGCCGAACACAATTATCTGTTACAGCTGGAATATTCAAAATGGCGGATTGCGTGTCTTGCAGTTGTGATGGTATTCACAAACAACTTTCTTCTTTCTTTAATTCCAGTTTTTAAATATAACTACGTAGTTAAATGGATCAAATTAGACTACTACATTTGATTCAACAATTTTTATGTACCTTTATATAGTAATTTGTGCATCCCTAATTTGGTCAAATGGCACGAAAATCGCGACCCTTTATATTCGACCAAACATTCGATGGGGGCCGCCATCTTTTTATCTGAGTGAGCCAGGCAACAATTTTTGTCTGACACGGCAGCCACAGAAAATGACGTCACTCCTCAGACATTTGATTTGCCGAACGAAAAACCTGTTTTGATCTCCGAGGCCCACATGGATTGCAGAATAATTTATCTGGCCAAAGCTCAAAATATCTGGCGACAATGTGAATTGCCAAAAACTCCCAATATAAATGTTCCCTTTAAATAAATATTAATGTTAATTCCATTTGAAAAAAATTGTGGGGGGGGGGGGGAAGCGGTTTGTGACGTCATATTTGAGGGGGGTCTGACATTTTGTGACGAAGTGTGACGAGGGGGAGGGGGGGGGAGTCCAAAATCTGTCAAAATCGCGTGACGTCATTTATGGACGGCCCCTAGTTGCACAGAAACGATTCAAAATTACGAAAGCAGGAATGCTTAAATTTAAAAATTTCCCATTAATCTTCCCAAAAATATCGTGTGTGCAATTATAGTGAATCATTGATTTATAATTATAGAGATGATTCTTCAGAAATCAGTTTTTTCTGTTCTGGTTTCTTTTCAAGTCTGGCATCAATCTGATCGACTAACACTTTAAAGTTCATGATATCAATATTCTTTCCTAAAAGATGCAAAACAAACCAATCACCAATGTCTCCACTAGTTACATAATTCATAATTGATCTTGGTTCTACGTATCTATGAGATATTTTTAGTTCAAATGCACGACATCGCTTACTTAGAAGCAAAGGGATTCTGTACAGTACCATAAGACCATTAACAATGGCAACAATGACGAACCAAAACCATAGAAATACATACAGTTTCTCATTGACAACGTTAATAGGGAGGAGACAAAGTGAATCAAGTTTCTGAACATCTCCTGATGGGCCAAACATGTAAAACATACATTTGGTCATGTAAGGGAAGACCTTCACCATAGGGTCAATTCGATCTTTTTGATGCATTCGAGTGTGTCGAAAAACCTCAGCCCCGTAATTTGAAAATTCACCGCCTAGGAACCTGTCGACGAAATATATCTGACCAATGACGTTTATCATGTTCAGGACTTCACAAAACAAGAAAGTAAAAGTGTAGCAGAGATGAGTGCCCATGCTGTCCGCGAAGTATTCGGCCAGCAAAGCAATTCTGGAGGCCTCCGTTTGGTCTGCAGCAATTGGCATGTTCAAGTCCATGATCATGTTGCGAATTCGATTACGTTCAAAAGATTTCCACGTGTAACGAGGGACATAAAACATGATTGCCTGTTTTGAAAGATAGGAAATGCATGCATGTATTCTATATTCGTAGAAAATTTAGAATATACAACTATACCACGCAGGTGTCCAGTTTGGCCAAATTGTAATAAACTTGAAAAAGAAGCGACAGCCAACAAAAATAATGATGCCGCATATTATTGTCTGTATGGCCAAGGGGCATGCATGGTGAAGTTACCAATGACCTAAGAACATCCCATCGGCCATCAAGGTCAAACGGATTTCCGAAAAGCCAGTAGGCCTAGCTTAAATTAGCAAAATGTAAGCTGCAGTATTCTGCACACGATGCAAAACAGATTCAAAATTGGTGATGAAAAAGGAATACCGTAAAACTTCAAATAAAGCCCTGCCTCTAATTGTGCCCTGCACTCCAATACAGCCCGGGAAAAATTATAGAAAGTAGTAATAAAGCCCTGCCTCTTATAGTGCCCGGGTCAAAAATCGTGCATTGCATTCAAATGAATGACTTAGGCTAATTTAATCGATATAACATCTGCTGGCTTAGATAGCGATAATCTTGACCTCGGTCCATAACAAAAGTTTTTAAAGCTGCCGCAGGTCTGCAAAAAGCTGTGAATGTTTCACTTGCTGCTTTATTGCATGCTTTCATGCATGCAGCAGGTATGTTGCATACATGTGGCATGCATGCCACATAGCTGCAATGTGGAGGTCTGCAATAAACCTGCCAGTGAAACATTCACAGCTTTATTGCAGACTTGCAGGCATGTGACAGCCCGGCCAACAATTTTTGCTAGGGTTACATTACCGACATTATTTATGTTGCACAAAATTGTAAGTTTATATTAGAGCCCTGCCTCTATTATTGCCCTCTACTCTAATTAAGCCCGGGTCTCAAGACTGCCTGAATGAATAGAGCCCCGGGGCTCTAAAAGAAGTTTTACGGTAATAGCAATTTTAGTTTTTTTTGTTTCCCCTGAACACCAACTTCGCCGTCCAACCAGTGAAGTTTAAAAATCATTATAAATCTTATTAATCAATTAAGTGGGTATTTTTTGTTGCTTCCTTTCGCAGTTAGTACAATCTGACGACATTTTCCGAGACACCCTGCATACAATAGAATATAGTTTGCGATATCAAATAAATTCGATTCAACAGAGGAGAATGGCGAAAAATGCGTTGAGGGTTGGGATATACAAGTATGTTTGTCTTATTATGTTGGCAAACTTTCAACATTGCCAGGTGAGCAGACCACAAGATGCTCAATAAAAGCCATTTTCAGCTGAATTTCACTCTGAAACAAAACTGCAGTTCGAAAATGCCCATTCAGACATTGTAGTTTTGAAAGCGGCATTTTGTGAAAATGCGACTTGAAAAATAACATTTCTGCAGTATATATTAATAAAACTGCTGATAAAATGAAAATGCACTAAATTTCTGTAAGGGCTTGCCCCATTCTCCTCTACATTATATACAATTACTCGTATAAACAAACCTCCCATAAGTGTTTGAATCATTGCAAGTATTATACAGGGCGACTCGAAGGAACCTGACACTATTTAAAGGAAAGGCAATAAATTTGCATTAAAGGTAACAGACGACATTTAATGGATACACTTTTTTGCACATAGTCATCATTTATTGCATATTCTCACCTAGCTTTCATTTTGTGTAAATACATTTGCATGTTTCAGGTTCCCGTGAATCACCTGTAATATTGGCAGCGTGACAAACTTCTACAGCCAGGCGCTTACACTGTGTCCCCCCAAAAAAACCGTCCACATTTTTATTTGTTAATAGCTTTGCGAAAACTTTATAGAAATTCACCAAACTTGGCAACAAAATACCTTAGAATATTTGACATGTTTGTACAAAACTTTAACTCAATCGATAAATCAACATGCCCGCTGCGTGACGTCATAATCATTGTTCAAAAATCTTGCAATACGAACATTTTATTATTCAACGCTTTTTAAATAATTTCGGATTTCCAAGTTGCAGAAGTTCATGAATTTAATACAAAATGTCGTACACTTTATTAACCTTTGAGTAAATAATATTACCATTAGCAATTTAATTTAAGAAGCTTGCGGACGCTGCGAAGTTGTCTCCCTTTTTGCGGAAATGTTTGTACCAGTTTCTGTGCACCAAACGTTTGGCTTCGTGTAAATTTTTTAATTAAAATTCTGTCTTCCAAACTAACACCATTGCCAAAAATATTATTGCAATGGTACGTATAGGCTATCGAAATGTATGCAGCAGTGAAGAACAAAGATCAACACTGCAACTGATAAAGTACAGTATAAGCCAATGGCGATACCTGGCGCTCCAATGTGGCCGCAAACTTTTTCTCGCCATTAAAATATGACATCATGCAGTGAGCGTGTTTATTGATCGATTGCGATGAAATTTTATAGTAAGATGTCAAATATACTCAGGTATATTGTTACCAAATTTGTTGAATTTACAGTGCTGTGAAAATTATTAGAAAATAATAATGCGCTTTACAACATTTTTCAACTTTAAATGTGAATAAAAAAATAAGGAAATAACTTGGAGGCTTGAAACCTTTATGGCCACTATATCAACATGTTGACAATACGTTTCTATAAAAAAATATTTTTTGGTATGAAAAAATGATTATAAGAATATTGATTGAACTCACATTTTCATTGACGCAATTATACATTGTTGGTATAATGAAATACTGAATATGTACGCAACCTTATTGAATCTATGCCCAAGAGATGTAAGGCGGTTGTTATGACCAAAGGTGCCCCAACCAAATATTAAAACTGAACATTGACACAAAAGAACTGCAATTGTAATCAAACGCCATATGATGCTTGCAGGGTGCATATTGAAAAAGGGCAGTTAAATTTTGTTTTAATTGTTGTAAAAATATTTTCTCTCGTTAACATATTATCAGCATATTCATAAAGTGGCCATAAAAATTTCAAGCCTCCAAGTTATTCCCTTATTTTTTTATTCGCGCTCAAAGTTAAAAATTTGCAAAACGTATTATTTTCTAATAATTTTCACAGCACTGTATATAAAGTTTTCGCGAATTTATTGACAGATAAAAAATGTAGCCCGTTTTTGGGACACAGTGTATATTGACAAACGCTTCAGTCTAAAAATGATTGTTAATTCCCAACAGAAAGATTTTTATGGTAATTTCAAAAAGCAAGCATATAAAATAAGTAATGATGAAATATTATGAAAGCTTCTGATTTTACATTTCAGGAAATCATGCAAACCACAATTTACAATAATGATTACGTTAAAGTTGACTGACGACCGAACTTCAAGAAGGGTCATTTTTGTTATCCATATGATATGCAGTATGCATACTTAACCAGGACATAACATACATGTCAATTGATTCCTTGCAGTGAAACTTGTAGCTTAGAATTTTCAGAAATTTAAATCTGTCTAATTTTTCCAAACAAATGTATTAAATACATCACAACACGTTTTTAACAAGTTTTTTGTTCATGAAATAAGAAAATTAACTCGAACGATAACAATTATTAAAAATTGCGGATAATTCGTGGTTTCATAATTTACATAGTAGTCCTACCTTAAATTGACGAATTAAATTTAAACAACCAATTTTTAAACTATGTTTGCGCTATTTATAATCATTAAATACTACCTGGAGGAAGAGCATGAAGGGAACCCATTGGTAGTATCTATGATATATGACGCTTTCTGGGACATTTGCTTGATAGGGCAACCTATCCACACCGGGATAAGGCACTTGCACACCCACTGTCTTATTTAGTGCAGATGGTAAAGTGTAAGTGGACTGAATCCAGCAATAAGTATCCAACAATTTCTCCAAAGCATCTCCTGATTTCGAGCTCACACATTTTATAGGATCGCCTATGAACTGGGTAGAAGTGACGATTATGCTGAATGCTAGCAAGATGAGTGCAGTAACTTGGTAGTTGAGAGCAAATACTTTGTTATCCACAATAGTTGATCCTACCTTTATAATGGATTTGAGAGTTTAGCAAATACTTTATTATTTACAATAGTTGATCCTACCTTTATAATGGATTTGAGGGAATCAAATCCCTTTAACATTGTGCCTTTCTCAGTCTTTTTTACAAGCAACTACTCTCTTAAGCTCGATTCTTGGCAGTAATAGATAGCAGATCGGTCGGAGCCCACATAGTTTATATCAAGAACAAATATTGAAATTATTATTACAACAACAAAGTGATTTACTTCACATGTAATACATGCGCCGTATGTTGTCCTCACATGATGCAGTTCTGAGTTGGCACATACTGTATGTAGGTTTTTATTTATACCCATCGTACGGTATTACCCCGATTCCTACCTACCAGGTTATGAATGTTTTTTATTGCTTGTTTTTATTTGAAATGCCTACTAAAAGAGATTATGCATTTACAATTATTACAAATGAAACCAACCCATTTAAATTGCAAGTCTCATCTGAAACTACATTTCAATTTGTTATCTTATGTGGCATACACTGCATAGGAAAACATGCTTTGAGAGAGTTACGGTTGTGGCAGAAGAAGGAAACATTTAGATACGCAGACAGTTTTACTATTGACCAAGTGCAATAACAACTATTGGATTATTTATAACTGGTTGCCTCTAAAAAATATGATTGTGAGGGTGACTAGCAACAGATATTAACTTCCTGCTGCAAAATTTTTATAGGCTTTTCGTACAGCCTCTGAAAAAAGCCCTAGCATCCCCTCCACAAAGAAAAGGTTCAGAATTTGAGAAAGACGAGATTATGAATACTGTATATACAGCAAAATCAGGTATATCTAGTTTCATATTAAATTTATATTATCTAGGTATTAATGTCTTCAAGGTAAACTGCCAAGGTTCTCTAAGGTACCCTACAAATTAAGCCGAAGAACAAGCATAAAACATAAAATTATGACTTTGGTCGGAATTTACAAGTAATACGTTTAATTTCAACAGAAAATATCCAGAAATTACGAAAATGCATCCTCTCCCTTCATGACCTGGTTACGGTTTTATATTAAGCACTCGATTATACTCTGTATAGGACTCCTACCCGAAATCGATGCGAATCCAACCCATGGGCAGTGACGATGATACACAACAGCGTCTTTTTCTTCCTGGACACTCCTGCCAACCCCTAGGTATGGAACATGGACGCCCACAGTCTTATTCCAGGCTGATGGTGTAGTGAATGTAGAGTGAATCCAACTGTATGTGTCCAGAATCTTCTCAATTTGTTTGCTGGTTTCAGTTGTTATGCAATCTATAGGATCACCTACGTACTGTTTAGAAGTGACCAAAACGCTGGTGGTCTTGTAATAAATGCAGTTTAAAGACCTCATTGTCTGTAACAGTAGCACCAGTTTTAACGATGGATTTTTGAGATCCGAAAACGTCGAACATTTTTCTAAGTTGTTTGTTGCAATCCAGAAAGTCCAGAATCAAGAACTAACTACGACGTAACAAGATAAGATACGAGATGTTCAGAACGACAAGCACAAAACGAAGACCATATCGCATTTTGGATTGAAAGGAACACCTCTTAAATTGGTATGGCAACCCTTTGCATAGAGTGGTCGTCTGTTGATCACCGTTTTATTTAAAGCAATATGTAGTGTCAATATTGTTTTCTCTCCTCAATCTTGATATACTTCGTTATTCACAATAGTTGATCCAACCTTGAACTCGATTCTTGGTAATTGCAGATCGGACGATGCTCACATAGTATACGTTATATTAAAATATACAGTGGGAATGTAAATTCTGTTGCCCCCCCCCCTCATTAAAAAATGGAAACTCCTACAATATCACATATACAGGGTGATTCAGTGAAGTGTGGCAATACTTCTGGGAGGGGTAGGGGGCTCCATGACGACTCAAAATGATCTATCAATGTGGGGTCGGAAATGCTTCCCTTAGGTGCTAGGTGGCGCCACACGTTGAGTCCATGCTTTCCTGTAGAGGATCGCCATTTTGTAAAAGAAGACCTATTCAACACCCACAATGCTCATGCCTGGGCAGAGGAGAATCCGCATTCAACACAATGGCCGTAATCGGCAATTCAACTGTCCGCATCGGTCGCCAGAGTGTGCGACGTCACCTCTGATTCCGTGTCTGGGCCATGTCTGGCACCAATTTTATCTTGTTTGCCGACTACAAATGTCTGTCATGGCTGGATTCAAAATGGCGGATTACGTGTCATGCAGTTGTGATGGCATGTTGCGACCCTTCGTATTCGACAGAACATTGCATGGGGGCCGCCATTATTTGTCTGAGGCGAGTCAGGCGATAAATTTGTCCCTGACACGGCAACCAGAAAACGTGACGTCACTCCTCAGACATTGGATTTGCCGATCAAAGCATCTGTTTTGATCTCTGAGGCCCACATGGATTGCCGATCTATTTCTCTGCCCACAGCTCAAGACATCTGGCGATCCGGGCAGACAGGTACGCATTGCCGATTACGGCCATTGTCATGCTGCACAAATTCGGTTTTCGGTGAATGTGTGGGCTGGCGTGGTCGGAGATCACCTCATCGGACCTTACCTGTTGCCTTCTCGTCTTACAGGAAGTAACTACCTGCTATTTCTGCAGCAAGTGTTGCCCCAACTCCTCGAAGACGAGCACATTTCTGCATCGATGCAACGGGCGATGTGGTACCAACACGATGGAGCCCCGGCCCATTTCAGCCGAGCCGTTCGGGACTACCTGGATGTTACATGGGGCCAACATTGGATTGGACGTGGTGGTCCCGTGCGTTGGCCTGCTCGGTCACCAGACATGTCATGCCTTGATTTTTATTTCTGGGGTCACATGGAAACACTGGTGTATGACACTCCTATTGACAACGCTGACGAGCTGGTTGCAAGGATCGCTGCAGCCGCCGGCCAAGTTCGAGATCGTCCAGGAATATTCCAGAACATTCGGGATTCCATGCGGCGCAGATGCGAGGCCTGCATTTCAGCCTGTGGAGGAAATTTTGAACACTTCCTGTGACCTGGGTTCCATTTGTTTCTGTACATTTCGGATTACAATAAATTTCATTCTCCATCACTGTTTTGGTTTACATTACCGGTTCAGGGAAGCATTTCCGACCCCACATTGATGGATTATTTTGAGTCATCATGGTGCCCCCTACCCCTCCCAGAAGTATTGCCACACTTCACTGAATCACCCTGTATATTAAAAGTCTGAATATGCAGTGACAGTTAGTCATGGATGCCAAACAATTTGGCCTAGCTGCAAATTGCCTTCATGGTTATACAAAACCTAACTTTGTAAATACAATAGCTGGAGAAATAGTTCCAATTAGTACGTTGAAGAGGACATTGAACTTAGTACCATGAGCAACTTTCAAATGAAATGGAGCAGAGCAGAAGTGCAACAAATTTATAAGTTTTGGCAATTTCATGCGAGACATGTATTACAGGGAAGATGACCAATGACCAATGACATTGCAGTATCAGCAGCGATTTACTTCACATGTAAATTAATGTCGTATGTTGTTCCCCATGATGCAGTTCTCAGTTGGAACACACGCGAAGGTTATATACACAACATAACTATGCCTGTGCATTTCTCAACGACTCCCGGCAACCAGCTATAGGTTATTCGACTGTTTTTCAATTTTATTTTTATTTAAAATCTCTGCAATAATTACGTTTACAATTATTACAAAGAAATACCTATGTCATTTCAGTATGCAACTAAAGTATATTTCAATTTGTCATCCACAAAAGCATACGTAAAAACATTCATTTTGAGATCGTGTAGGTCGTGCGCGACACAATTTTAAGTCAAAATGTTTTACTATTGAACAGGTAAAACGAAATTTATTGAATTATATATAATTTGTTCTCATTCGTAAAGAGGAATTGAAGTCGATTATTAACACAGAAGTATAAGCTTGCTGCAGCAAAATTGTTATAGGCGAGGCATATTATCCACGGTCAACCTACATTTCAGGAAGAAAACCTATTTGAATCTTTGCATAAAAATTACAATGAATTATGTATATAAGTATACTAAATTTAACAAATGCTTGACTAGTGTAGGCTACTGCGTGTGCCCTATCGTTTGAAAATGAGAAATCCTTAACAAATATGGCAATTTTTGTACCATTCATGTGGCATGTTTGCTTCGAGGCTGGAATTTGTTTTAGTAAAAAAGCAGTTTTTACGGAAGATCTGTTTATTAATGGGGGAGAAGTTTCATTGGAATAGCGTATGGATTTGTCTTCATTCCCAGTGTCAATTTCTACCTTGAGGAGCATTTGAGTTTTTTGAACGCGCAGCTATAGCTTGTTCTGATCAATAGATTGGATAATTTATCAGCCTTGGCATGCAATAAATAATATGCTGGTGAATTCGGTAAAAAAAACTTAACACCCTGATATAAACCATGACAAGATTCAAGCCAGTTTTAGCCACACAATGAAGTGTAGGTACGTCATCCATGCCCAGTAAAAACCATGAAAAATAATTCACATTTCACACCTAAAATAGTACATACTACGTTCTCGCGAGTTTATTTTATTAATGGCAATGTCGCAGAATTGCTACTTGTATCCTTGTATAATTTTTGCCCAACTGCTTCTACGATATGATTAAAATGAATGGCATCTACATTTTTGCTCAAAAGGAACAATAACCACCAATCACCGATTCCAGCTTTACTGGTGAATTCAGCCAGAACGACCTTGTCTGCATATTTGTTTCTCTTTATAATAAGCTGCTTCCTTAATGGAGGTACAAACATGAAAGGCGCCCTGTACAAGATAGCTAAGCCACTTAACACAGCAAGAATCACGAACCAAAACCAAATGAATATGTAGATTTTTTCATTCAGCACGTTCAAAGGTAACATGCACAGAGCATCATATTTTTGAACATCACCTGATGTTCCAAATAGAAAATATGTACATTTAGTCATTTTTGGAAAAATCCTGACCATTGGGTCTACGCGGTCTTCCTGTTCCATGTTCGAAAACTGCACGACTTCAGCTCCATATTTTGAAAATTCGCCATCCAGAAAGCTATCCACCAAAAATATCTGGCCTACAACGTTAGCAAAGTTCAGTACTTCACAGATGAAGTAGCCAATCCCATAGAAGCGATGCATTGATATGCTTTCCACAAAATACTTCGCCACAAGGTTAATCTTTACATCCAATTTTTCTTCAACAACAGGCATATTCAACTGAAGCATCATGTTTCGCACTCTATTACGTTCCACTGCCATCCAAATGTAATGTGGGATGAAAAAAAGCATTGCCTATATGGGACAAAGAATTTGTCCAATTACAACTCCAAAAATGACACATATGCTCATATAAGACATTAGTATATAAACATATAGCTCACATTTTTATTGTCCACAGGTATATAATAAGGTTAACGCCAAAGGTTTTTGCAAATGCAGTTTTAGTTTTGCTTAAAATTCTCTGTAATTTTACGAAATAAACCTCGCAAAATATTTTTGTACCTGTAGATAAGATTCATATATTACTGCAAGTGCAAAGGCTTTTGGATTATAAAAGGATTTATGTGGTGGGAGTTAACCATAATTTTACAGTACATACACAACACTAGCTAGGAAAAATATATCGCAATTTTAGATAAGAACTTGACACAATACTGTATCTATGCCAAGAACAATTCAGTAATGGCCAAGCCAGAATTTCAAAGAAACCTGATAGCACTGCATAGATTTTAAAGTTTAAGACTATAACTAATTTCTTAATGATTAAAATGGTGTCCATAATTTTCACATGAAAAAAAATGTCAAATATAATCTGAAACTAGTTTTATATGTAATACCTGAATCATGAGCACAAATCCAACCCACTGGTAGTACTTATGATAAGTAGCTTCATTTCTGTTACGATCAGTTACTTTGTCCACTCCAGGAAACGCAATATCAACACCCACTGTTTTGTTTAGTGCAGAAGGCAATGTGAACGTGGAATGAATCCAGCAATAAGTATCAAGCATTTTCGACTCTTTGTCTGTTTTTATGGCCGTACTCATACAGTCTATGGGATCTCCAATATATTGAGCAGATGACATACATATTGCAAAAACTACTAAAATCACCGCTGTGAACTTATAGTGAAGTTTGAAAGCAAATCCATCTATATTGGCTTTAGATGCCTTAATGACGTCCTTGAGATCCTTGAATAAAGTCAGCATCTTTGTGCTTGAACACCGGTTATCAAAATGGATACGAAAATTATTGCACGAGTTTTGGCAACTATACTGCACGAAATCTTAACTGTTGCGATATCTGTATATTAGATCAATACAGATTAATACAAGAAATAGACGGCTGTCACACCCCCAAAGGGGTGTCCTTGGTCGAGCTACAGCACCCGGTGCTTAAGTAACACCATCTAGTGCCGGTGCTAACACCTCAAAATTACAATTAATGTGCATTTGTGTCCTTTTGTATGCATATGTCGTGGTCTTTTTTTTATTAAATATGGTGTACACAAATACACATCGTCATACATAATTATAAGTCTCTGAGGACATTTTAGAATTTAAATACGTTAGCATATATTTTCATATAGTCAGCTCATGAATAGGCGAGACCGAGATGTTTGCAAGTAGGTAATACGTATATCCCTATATCAGTTTTAGACACCTCATTAGGAAATATTTTACTCATGACGAATCAAGTTGGCCTAAACGTAACTAGCTGCAATATATACAGACCGGTGAGTCAAAAAGTCGTTTCCATCCTCACAATTTCACAGAAGTGAGTGAAATACATTAACAGAATATGAACCTCTCTATGAGATTGGAGGCTATCTATTTATGTAGTTTCCCGTCGTCTAAGTTTAAAAATTTGTAATATTAAAGATACAATGTAGTTGCAATTGGAGAAGTGTTCTGAGGTCTATTGTGAGCGTAACTATGAAATCAGAAATGACATTGGACCAATATAGCAAGGGACCTAGACCCACCTGGTTGAATTCCGCCTTCCCACCATAGTATTCACAGATGGCATAGTTCATTCCTTGAAACAAAGAATCAGAAACGCATTTGAAATTAAACAAAAAACATTGCTTGAATATAGTGAACGTTTGCATCAGATCATTAAAAATGGAGGATATCACGTTGAAATTCATGTAACATGTTAGCTGAAATTCAAACGTTTGAACAATGTTATAGTAAAATTTCAAAACATTTGGTCAAATAATGCCGAAGATATAGTATATACCTAGGTATTTTCAAAAGTGGAAACACTTACCTGGGATACCCTGTATATTTCACGGCAAACGCTGT
>WWPM01022093.1:731-28994 GCA_023279145.1 Glomeris maerens
AGACTTTCCTGGCCACCCTGTATATTGATAAACTCTACGTTATGAATTATAGGATACAAATTGATGACTGTGATATGCAGCAAAATGTTTCTGAAATGAGCTCCTATACTCGCAGCGCATTGAATTAATTATTAAAAGTTGCACCTTTTTGCCAATTTAAGTCGATTGCATGTGAATCTGGTCGCGTTTCGGACGCGAAATGGGTGATTTGTCACTTGGCGCTTTGAAAACGCGCTTTTGCAGATTACTCCTGACTTTCCCCTCCATTTCCTGAGTAATATGACATATGGATATGGCGATCGAAACTCGCTCTAGTTGATTGTTTCACTCGCCAACGCGGAAGGATCACCACCAAGTCAATGACTCGAGATAACACGAGTAATCCATGTTCGTTTTGCCCAAAGCCATATCATCTCATTGAACAGGTTGCAGGGTTTTACCCGAACTTATTATACTCCCTATGTGGACACTCCGCCTATTAGCACAACTAGATATACAGTATACATATACACTCCATTGATGACCACGTCTTTGTGTGTTGCAATTGAATATTACATATGGAAAGTCTCAGGAAAGATATTGCTCATAAATTAATAGAATAGTAAACTGTTTTTCACATGTTCCCACCTTGTACATTTGTGTATAGTGTAGTGCCAATAGTGTAGTTTCAGGCCCGCCTATACTGTACCTAATCATGGTGGGCTATACCTGGCTCCATAAATTCTGAACTCTAAACTAATGAAAAAAGCTAGAGGAAAATAAATTGTTGGATACAAAGAAATAAGAGTTGGGTATTGAAGATCGAGAGAGAGAGAGTTGAGAATGACTTATGACCGTATATACAGGACATAAATTTCGTAGGTTTTCACCGTGTGCAGGTTCTGCAGTTGTATTCTATATATATTAATAAAAACTTAGTAGGGATATATGTACAGATAGATGTGTACCTGATATGGCTAGGCCATGCATGGGTTTTCAACTGTAACTCGTAAAAATAAGAAAAGAAAAGAAGAATAGGGAAAGGCGAAGAGAGAGAGAGCAAAAAAAAGGTTGGATACGGAATGAAAGGAATGGAAGTTGGGGTATTGAGAGGAGGAAGTATAGAGAAAAAAGATGTGATGTCGCTTGTTGGAGGTGTTGCGTGTCTGTAAAACGGAAAAATTCTCCGGTTGGCAATCAAATTTGCCGAAGGCCGTCTTCCGCCACAAAGACGACGTAATCAAATTCTACATTGGCGTGAAGAGGGTTTCGTATCAGCTGCATGCGTGGACTTGCTCCTTTCTTCTTCTTCTTCTTCTTCTTCTTCTCCTTCTCCTCCTCCTCCTCCATTTTCTCTTCTTCCTTCTTCCCCTTGCTAGAGCTGACTGCCTTCATGCATCCTTCTCCTCCTTATTCTTTTCCATGTCATGCTCACCTTCCCATCTTGCCCATGTTGCTGTGATCCTTTCACACGATCAGTTATTTCCTCGCACCGTCTTCTGTTCACACAATTCACCAACCTCGTTCCGCTATTTTCCTTCCTTTTTTTTCTTCTTCTTCTTCTTCTTCTTCTATCTTCCTTTCTTACACTCCTCTGAAAGATTTCCTCCCCCTTTACTCTCCATCCTTATACACCCGTGAAGCCAAACGTGAGCAAAAAGAACCGTTGGGATGTCGTGAGCTGTCTTTCTTTTCTGTTCTGTACACTTTTATGGATAGGTGATTTTATTGTATTTTTTTATATATTTAAGGAGAATGCAGCACGAGCATCCGTCAAGTTAAAATTGTCTTGTTACTATCGAGACTTTACGTTCGTGTTCACCTATATATATCTTGGTAAGCATTAGGTTTGGCAGATAGCATAGAAATGGAGAGAATTGAGAGGATAAAGCTTAAATTGTAGACACCTAGCGTGCACGTATACAGAAAATAGAGGAGCGCGAGAAATTGTCTGACATGTTCAATTTGTGATCCGCATTGCGGCTATGTAGCCTGCATTTCCCCTGCTAACACCGATTTCAGTAATCGACTGCATATAGTGTGCAGCTGAATATTTTATCAAAGCGAATTGTGGGAGTTAGTAGTATTAAATCCTCCCAAAAAAGGTTTTGTAGATTTGATCGTCCATTGACAAATTTCTTCTGATGTCTGTCATAAATGGAAATAGCTAAAAACAAAAAAACTGTATCAATGGTTTCGTTGAACTCGGATTATGGCACAATGTATGCAAAAATCAGATGACCGGAATGTTTTCATTTCTATTTTTGATTTTACTCCATTCAGAAAATATCATTTGCTTGGAGATATAAATAATAGCGTAGTATTTTGGCTTCTTTTTGGTTTTAATAAAGTGAATTAATTCATAAGCTATAGATTTTGTTAAGCAGTTTTATTAATGAAATCATATACTTAATTACGAGTTAAATATTTCTCTCATTCCCCGTTCACACATAGCATTTAGTTGTCAACTACATTGTTAAAGGCCGTTAAGCTTCTTTATGTGTGAACGCACACGATTACAAAATTGACAACTAAGGGGATAGTTGGCAACTATCTTAGCCGAAAATTTCAAAAACAAGATTAGTGAGTTCAGCAGTGCATTTAGGGATTTTGCAGCTTGCTCCAAAATTAAATGTAGTACCTTTAACAAAAGCTCCACTAATTACACTTGCAAAATTATGTTGCGTAACCAAAACACCATAATAAATTCGTTAAAATCAAATGAGTCAGCCATTTTCTTCGCAGCAAGCACCAAAACATGACATCATAATTGTGAACAGGATACTGTGTGTGAACGCAACTACAATTAGCTTTTCGATTATTTTAAAGGGTATTAAGTTAGTTTCTGCTAAGTTAATAGCCATTAGCGCATGTGTGAACATGGTATTAGGCGAAATTATTGATAATGTGACGTTAATGCATGAAATTGGGTGCACCATTATAACCAAACCCATAATTTTATGGTTAACCTGAACTATGCAGTAGCTTGTATACATTTCAATTGAAGCCAAGACAGTTTCCCTCGGCTTCTGTAGGTATTATTTTGCTATTTTACATGATATAAAATGCAACATGGATGTTACCGTTGTACGAATATGCATATAAAATGGGTATTTTTCGTAAACTAAGTTGATTTTTTGCATGTTGTTGATGATCGTCGCGATTTTTGTTTCGATATTCCCTTTGAGAATTGGCTCATTTTTGAAGAAACGCTTTGTAAGCAGCTGATTAACGCGGCGAGGGAACTTTTTTGAAGATCTTTTGAGAATCACTGGTTGGATACTGTAAACCGCAAATTGCACGTCAGTGATTGATGGTATAGAAGCTCCTCTTTGATTTATCGTGTGAGACTATAGAGAAGGGAATTTTAAAGGAACTTTTTAAGGAGGAAAATAAGAAGAATGAGGTGGAGGGAGGAGGAAAAGACAGCAAGTATCCGGCTTTTGTTGCGCATCAAACGCTATTCCGGGCACTGTTGTTATTATTTCCCTGATAATAATGAAGCAGATATGAAACTTACTTGTCTGGCAATTACATTGTGTAGTATAGATTGATGGCAATATTTGCGTGCTTACACACACACACACACAGCAATGTTTGAGGATTTTTCGAGAGAGAAAAGGGAATTGGTGTATAAGGAAGTGGAGTATATAAGGTGAAAACTAAAGCAGCGAATTAATGGCTCTGAGTTTTAGAGAAAGGACTCTTTTGGAGTACATCATGTCGAGCAATTCCCCACTGAATTGCTCTATAAATCGGCGAACACTCGAGGCGTGACGCATTCATAGGAGGATAATTGCTTGCCAGTGTAATGTCGCTCCCCATGAACAGGGTCATCCAATGGATTTTACAAGAACTGGTATCACTTTTAGTCGCGGCCCCAAAAAGGGGATGAAGTGCGCATGATTCCGATACGCTTCGCAGAACATTTTCCCTCCTTTTCCAGCTCACTCGGTCCACTATATACTGCACTCTCTTAAACAAGTACCATACAATTTTACAATTAGCCAACATGTCCCAAAACACCAGCAAACTTTTGTCTTCTCTCATATGTACTGTACGATTCCCTTGTTTATCTTTCATTCTATATTGAGTTGCATTAGTGAGTAAACGACATTAGATACAGTCTTTTCACATGGTTAGGCTCCTATACTTATTTCCTACGGTTGCCACTCACCTGGAAAACCTGGCCAAGTTAGAGTATTCCCTAATGCTGTTCGGGAATTTCTTTCATGAAAGCTAGGAATTTGCGATTTGGAAAATACGTTTTCCTGGATAGCTATCTGATTGGATTATTATGAAATTAATATTGGTCTCGCCACCAAGCAATGCAAAAGTTCATTTAATCTACCTAAACATAAATGGAGGCATGCAAGAAGATGCGGTCTTTTATTTCGTTAATTGTGCTATTCCAGAGCTGTCAATAAATTACGGCGACTAATTTTATTTTGCGCAAGGTGACAGCGCACTAATTGGATTTTGCTATTGGAGATGTTTCATTGAAATTTCCTCATTTATGTGCTACTATTTCAGCATATCGATTGGTTTATTTCTGTATACAAATTCAGCAGCCCTACAAATATAGCATCTAATGGCCGATTAGGAGTTATGCATGCAATAGTCTCTATAATTTATGCTATAAATGTTGAAATGTATAGAATAATTCAAATAGGATTATAAACAGTATCCTCTCCCATGCTTAGAGTGCAAATTGAAATCAGTGCTGTCACCTGTAGAAAATGAAATCTAGTCTTGCATTAGTGTTGAATGGCATTTTAACTTTTTTGAACCACGTGCTGTTATTTTTATTTTTATTTTTATTTCCGTTTCATTTCTTTATATTTATATTTATGAATGCCTTTGGGCACGCATAAACGAATTAAGTAAGTCTCCATGGTAGCATATATATCAGCTTTCTTTGGTTCTCATACTTTTGACATAATCGATTGAAATGCTTACTTTTTGAAATGGCCATTTGCGTTCAGATGAGTATAGGGAATTCCTTTGCCTGCAGATGAGATTTTTGACATTCGGTCGTCCGGTAAGGCGTGAAAATTTCAGTTGACGGATACTTTTGGCGGCGAAAGGTTAAGGATAGAGCATGTTGAAAACGTTGGCCTATAGTCGACATACAGCCATGGAGGTATAAGGAGAGAAAAAAAATAAGTGTAGGCAAGCAATCGGTCGACATGTTGAGTTGACGGTGCCAAAAAGATGGCGACAGCTGAAGCCAACCCTGCGACCCGTGCCAAGTGATGGACGTTCACAATTTCTTGCCATTTTCACCTACTTTCCTCCTTTTGGTTCCGTACTCAAGTCGCTTACGTCAATGACTTGCTCAATTTCCTCCATTTGTTTCATATTTTTCCTCACCGTGGCATCGATTTTATGTCGCTGTCTGCCTTAATGCTGCTTGCATTAATTGCTAGTTCAATAAAGGAGTCTCAGAATTTCGTGCTCAATTCTCTATTGGAATCAGAATTATTTAAACTTCATACTGTATTGTCTTTTGTCAAAAGAAATTCGCAATTTCATTATTGAACACTCTATACAATGAATCTACTGCAAGTGCATTTGTCTAATTTCAAAGACTTGTCTTATAGCAATTAATTATTAGACACTTTATATACAGTATAAAAGAACATACTGTTGGACTTTTGAAATATAGTATTTAACTAATTTTGCTTTTGCGCACATTTTGAGCAAATTTTCCAAATGCTGTTTTACAAAAGCTGTTATTTGCTCCACTTGGTTTAAATGCAGTTTTCAGATTGAATTATGTTCTGTTTGTGTAATTGTTGCAGTTGTTATCGTTTCGACTGAAGTCCCACCTAACCCTGGTTTTCTCATCGTTTCAACTTTTAATAAACGAAAGGGCAGTATAGTAACAAAGGGCAGCAATGAGCTATAGAACAAACCACTTTTTTTAATGGTCTCGTTTGTGACACGAGTGCGCAGAGTTATATCTTTGTGGCTTGGTGGTATTGCGGTGTAAATCTCACAGAGACACTTTCATACGGCTTAATTTCAATTAAGCTCAGTGTCAATTAAGCTAACGATAACATCACTTTCTCTTATAACCTGAAGCTAAAATCACCAGACACGGATTATAATTTAATACCCGGAGGCAATTATTTGGCGGACATTAATTTGGTTTTTAAGTAGGCTTTGTACGTTTACTGACACGAATAGAACACGTATGAAAAAATTGTTTCATTATATCTATTCACTTTGCAATGTAAATACTATAGTGCTACCAAAATAAGAAGAGACTAGTGCCCCGCCCCACCCCGCCCACAATGAAAGACTGGCCAATTGGCGTACATCACGCTTGCATCAGTTATATTGGCCAGTCTGCATTGTGGGCGGGGCGGGGCGGGGCACTAGTCTCTTCTTTTTTTGGGCACTATAAATGCGAATTGTCTTTATTGAAGAGCGAAAGTATAGTTTCATTTCAAAGATTTTCTGTCATGAAATAAATATATCAATGCTTTTTACAATTAATTTTAGTTAACATCTTTCTATTCATTACGCACTTATTTCATTAATTTCAGCATCAGTCACTGATTTGACCAATTTTTTCCCATTAATTTGATTGCATTTTGCGTTGAATGGGAGAAATGGGAGCCTAATCTGTATACTACTTTACATGTTATAACTCTTCAGTAATTAATAGTTGGCCAGTGCAGAAAATGTTGAGAAAGATGTTGACTGCATATGTAATATGTAAATTTCTGAAGGAGTTTATGAACAATTTGAAATGTTGAAGGGCAGGATGTGGGCACCGTATCCATTAGATGTAAAGTTTGGTCGATAGGCGGAGCCTATTGGCAGTGAGCTCAATTTGGGCGTGTGGAGGAGGGGGTGTGGCTTGTCATGGGAGCAGCCGGAAGGCGACGAACGGAAAAATTGATGGCTACAAAAGCCAATCTGTCCACTCGGTGTAAGCATGCCATGACGACAGGCACCATGCACCAGCATCTGGTTGACGACTTTTAATTAGTTGCCAACCTTGTGTGAGTGGCTGGCTGACGTCCTGCGGAGAAACGTCTTGTCAACGCACGTGGGGGTCGCTTTTAGGTTAGGCTTCTCGGCGCAGCACCGCGTCTATCAAAGAGGGTCGCTTTTAGATTCGGCTTCGCCGCCGGCCTCTTTCTCTCCCATTTTTCCTCACGTGCACACACACTAAATGAAAGGTTTGGTGGAAAAAAGTAACGCCACCTTGACTTGTACGAATAAATATATGCTTGTGGCTATGTTTATGATGCTCTGATTTATGGATAGATAGACACAAATGCAATCGCTGTGGCTGTACGTATGGAAAAACAAACGTGATTCAGAAAAGTCTGGAGAAGAAGTATATCTGGAAAACGATGTTTTTCATTTTAATAGACACGAGGATTCTGTGTGCGAATCCATGAGAAGTTTTCTTTTTAGATCCGTAGCTTTCTATTTTCTCGCTATCTCGCGAATAAATTCACGTCTTCCTATCTTTTGGTGGAGAGTTGGGTTTTTTTTTATTCCCCCTGCTTTCTCCGTCTCTGTGTGGCCCAAATTGAATCGCCAACAACAAACCCTGGATTTGTCACGGACTGTGTGACGACCGCCAATTTTTCAGAAATGAAAGTGCCTAAGAAAGGGAATCGTTTCTCGGACATTGCTTGATTGTATTTCGTAGCTGCGATAAAAAAAATAAGCCCAAATGATGGAGAGAGAATAAAAAGTTTATCCACTTACATGTATTTTTCTTCCTTGTACCTCTCTACTTCCAACACTAGTATTGACTGCATTGAAGAAATTATTCGCGCCTTTCCCCCCATCCCCCCCATCCCTTCAACCCCCCATTATATGCTCATTTTTATTTGCCGCATTTTGCGCAACATGAATTCAATTTCCTACTATGCAAATAACTAGAGTTGCTTTGCGTTCTTCAAATTCCGATGTTCGTATTTTATTTCCTCACTATTTTTTCCCCCAACAGTTATAATAACATATAAGTGCATAAATAATTTGCAAGCGTCCTCTGTGTAAGGGGGATTCATAAATTCTGCAAACTTTCATGCAAGTTTTACTGCGTAAATAAATTAAGAATTTGTTTTTGGGATACAAAGTGTCATTTATAGTACCTAATAATGAATTTTAATTAGTTGTTATTCTGTTTTCTTGTTGGTTCTAGGTATAAACCTGTTTTATTTTGTTACAAACTAAGAAAATTTGTTATTTTCTGCTCAATGATTAGAATTAGTACTTACATACAGTACATGCAAAAGCTATGCTGAAACCAAAATTATTGGGCATGTACTGGATGTTTGGAAAGTACAACCTTTGAAGTATTCATTCATCGGCATTAATTTTTAATAAGCTAAAATTTACGTTTCTGTTAATTACTGTTTTTTGTTAAATGTTGCTTACTTCTCCAACAAATCCCTGTGGTAAATCCCAACTGTGGATACTTTGATATCCTGAATTTCAACCGTATTAGTTTCTATTTTAGTAATTTCACAGTGCAAAACTACTGAATTTAATATTGGAATTGTTAGTGTAATGTTACCTGGTCTAGATTATGTAGGCTAACAAGTAAAGTTCAAAGTTCAGGCTGTCTTTTTGTTGCCTTTGTTATCTGTTGACTAACCTTTAGTCTAGTGCATTAAATTAATACAGGTTCAACTGCATCACTGACTCTGGCATAGATGATTGCATTAAAGAGATTCAATGACGTCATCGTAAATTCTTTCCAAGGACGTACAAATAAATCTCTTAGGGCGGCTGTTTATTATAGTGAACGTGGATTATTTTGAAGGATTGCCAAATAATAACAATAAAAAAATCGTAAAGTGGTTGTAGGCGAGGAAGGGAAAAAAAACGGAGAAGTTTTAACATAAATGAATTATTGGGTAAAAAACTGAGGTGGATGAAAAGAAAAGTAGAAAAGACGCGCTGTCGAGTGACAATGACACAGTTGGGTTGCCTTGGTAACGTCTTTCGTTGTCTATTGATTGGTGTTTGCGTGTCTTGTTGTGGGGAGACATGGGAGCCCTGTTGCCAAACCCTCGGCCCCACCATCTCAAACCCGGCCCAAACCCCAACCTGGCGGACCACAACACGTTTCCCGATGCGATTTCCTCCAGGATATTGCTTCCAGTCGCCCACTCAAGCGAAACAAGACGCCGTTATAGACATACACATAGACATGCCATCATTTTATTCCTTTATGTGTATACCTACACATACAAACACGTGACTATCATTCATTCATTCGTACATATGCCTGCATTATCCTCGCCAAATAATTTGTCATTTCATATTGCCTGCAGAATGTGTTAAATGTAGCGAACATTTTAATTCACATGTATACTTGCACAATATGCGATTTATTTTTAGCATTTAATTTCAACCATTTTTTGGTCTTCAGTTATAATCCATTCTCTATTTTTATTGACATATATACTGTGAGCTATTGCTTGATGCATTTGCTTCAAAAGCAATGACAAACAGTTCATTTTTTAATTGTAAAATTTCGGAAGATCAAATACGTACCACGTCATTTTGCTGGACTGTATTGATTTAATTCTCACAGTGTTATGTTATTATTGGCAGTTTGATTTGATGGTTTATATTCGAGGCATCGGTGGGATAAATAGATTAAGGAAACAGTCAAATCAATATTACTTTTTGGTATTTAACCGATATACGAGTAAATAAACCCGGTCTGTAATGTCAAAAGTTGGGGTACTGATAAATTATGAATGTAAGGGCAGCAAACTTTTTAACATTTGTATTAATTTAAACTAACATTTTTTTTAATGGAACCAAAGCAGAACAGATTCTTACTTTGAAGTGGAAATTAAAAAGACGTATTTTGAAATGGGAATTGTGTTGATCTCCATTATCTGTATGAGACATTTTCCAATTTGTCAAATATAAACTGTCTACATAAATAATCAGGCCTGAGGTTTTTTTTTGCACTTAGATGCCTCTTGTCATATATTAGTTGAAGCAAATAACGTCTAACTCCTACCTTACATTTCCAAATAATTTCATTACGACTTTGTTGCTGGGCAACTGCATTTTGATTAGATTTACCAAGTTGCATATCAGGAAGCTTGGAGCGATCTGAGAATGGGCAATATAATGCGATCTGTCTAAGTTATTCGAAACCATATAAAGAATGCATTTCTGGAATTGGTATTGATCTTTGCTTATTATATCCTATTATATTCCCACGTTGTCACGTTTTAAGGCTAAGGTTGTGGCCGGGAACAAGGTTTCTCCGAAGGAAATGTCATCTTATGTCCGTTGCTTGTTCCCTAGACACCATTGTTATCTCCTTTTCGTGGATGTAACATAATGATATCCCAGATTACCTGTCGCACTCACAAAATTTGAATGGCACGGCTTTCTTGGGGACCTGTTATATAGTGATATATAAAATCTGGCCACTTTTGATTCCGAAACGCGTGAACATTATAATAGGCTATAAGGTTTTTGCTTTATGTATAACAGGCTTACAGTACTGGCACAAATGTGAAAGAAAATCCATGCATTCCCATAAATAACCGTCGTTGAAAATGGTTAATCTAAATGATTTATTGTTATCAAAATGCTATTTTCCTAAATTGAGTAGCTTATAGTGTCTACCCTTAAGAATGAATCAATGGAGCCTATGGGAGAGCGTGATCAGAAATAGTTCCACTAATTTGTTAGAATAATTCCACAATATTCTTAATTGAACTTTTGTGATATGTTTTAATGTACACTAGAACTCCAATTATACGAACTCCAGCTATCCGAATCGCTTTGAGAGGGAAAAATAGATTTAAAACTGAAGAAGTGTCCGCCATTTTGTTTGACCGTTTAGGTAAATAGGCCGTGGACTAACACAAATTCAAGTCCATTACATGAAGCGTTTTTAAGGGTAGACAGAGTATAGTAAGTGGGATTAGTACATGACAATTCTCTTGTCATTATTAGAAATTTCATATGAAGTTCAGTTAAATTTTGCAAGTAATCCATCGCCCAATACTTTATATTTTGCAATAATCTTAAAATTAATTTAGATATATCCTTTTTTTCAATTTTACACTAAGTTTTGACCACAAATGACATCAGGTTATAGGGATGATGCTCACTTACACCTACTTGCACAACTTTCAGACTTTGAATCGATATTTTGCGGACTTTAATGTTGGGGCTTGGGTTTTGTTTCTTCTTGTGAGGAGGTTTCATCGTAAAATGCATCTTGTGCTCGGCTGTGTGCGTCACAAAGGGGGGACTTAGGACCATTTCCCACCGGTTTATTGACAGGAAGCACCGTAAATTGTATATACTGTATATATGATGTGAGCAAACAATGAACAAAATGAAACTTGTCCGTAATATATCTTTCCATATAACCGTGTAACAGCCATGACCTAAAACGTTGAAAACAAATGGAAAGTTTTGACTATCATCCCGGTATCTTTATTCTTCTGTATACGTACAGTATATTGGTCTTTATAGGTTTTAACAAATATGTTGCTTCCGTTTAAGCAAGTGATGGTATCTATATAGTTTTCTTATGTATGAATATAGGTATTTCAAAGTTATCAATGGGACTTAGCTGCGGTCCTGTATAAGCAAGTGCAGTATTGTGTATATGAGGAAATGGTGGTAGTATAAAGATATAGGGCCGGTAGGGAAGGTTTTATCGCTACTGAAAGACTTCATAAGAGGAATAAAAATGGCATTGCAAGGTTTTATGGGCTAAGAGTTTAAAACCGAGAATATGGTCTGGGATTATGTGGCGTTGACAGAAAAACGGAGATAAAAAAATAAAAGAAAGACCAACTCTTGACATTCCCTCAGGTCCGATTTCTCATGTGCAACAGAGGATATTGATGTTATCTTAGTGGTTTTTATACAAACCATCATCAGTCGACGTAGTAAAGTACCCACATTAAATTATTAATGATGGGTTTTACCAATTTTAAGGCTCTTACCATGTACGTGGTAGAAAACCTAAAGTGAGGGGATTAAGTTGCAATAAGTGTACATACTTTGTGAAAGAACATTTGATGCAGCAGCATCAAGTGTGCATGGCCCTTTTCGTTTGCAAAGTAATATAAAGTAAACTATGGCTACAACCAAAAACCTTCAATTCAAACAGTTATTATGTAAGCCTATTGATTATAATCATTGTCTTTGTGTGTCAGTCAACTTTTGCTGAATGAAATATTTTTACAATATAAATGATTCGTTAACAAAACATTATTGCAAAAGAAAGTTCCCTCGTTAATTCATTTTATTTATACCAAAAAGTTTGAATGTTTGCTGTCACTATCATCTAACACTATTCCTCATTAACTAATTCATAAATATTTCAGCTAAATAAATAAAATATTAGTTTCCCCATGAATTTCAGCTATTTGCTTTTTCTTACATTTGCTATATACTACTGAAATATTTTTACTTTGAAATCGTTTAAGTGGCATTTATTGCTTGTTTATATTTAAAATCTTATACAAGTTAAGGGCAGGATAAGAAACATAAAAAGACCAATTACTAAATACATAGTACATAATGTTTCTGCAATCTAGAAATGAAAATCTTTTTTTTTGCCACTGGTTCTTTTCAAAACTAGATGGGATAAAAGAAAGAAGAAAGTAAAAACCCGAGAGGGCAGAATATTTTCTACATTTTTAGGTATTTATGGCATCCAATATTCGGAGGGTTTTGGATATAAAGAAAGAAGGATGCATGGGAATCTGATTGGGGATTTGGTTTCTTTGACTGAAGCATGCATTTATCAGATGGGGCTCAAACAAGCAGTTTTTGAAGGAAGAATACGTGTCCATCTAATCAGTGCAGGTTCTTCTCTTTCCACGTCTCTAAGGGCCGCGCAGGTGGGACCCCAAATCGCCTCAAATGTCCTTCTTTTCTTCTCCAGTTTCGCCTTTTCCTTTTCCTCCTATTCCTAAATCCCTGCAATATTGATCCTTTTCAGACATTACAGACGCGATCAACGAACAGATTTGCGCTTTCCCCTCTATATACAATCCCTTCATGTGCTTATTTTCTTTATTTCCCTTGTTACAAGTACGGTACTTATTCACGTACATGTATTTTTATTATCTCTACCTCAATGTCGTCCACATGAACTGACCTAGAGCAGAATTAGGTATAACTATGAGGAATAATTACGTTTTAGAGTGACTGCATGTTAATCTTTAATAAGGAGAAATTGATTGCAAGGCTAACTTATATATAGTGTGTTATTGTATTATTGGGTGGATTCTCAGAATTATTTCGAATTTACTCGAGCAATGCGAAGCAAGTCTAAATATATAGGAAAGAAATCCAATTCCCTCTTGCTAAGCCCAAAAGAGTTTATAACCATATACTATAATTAATAGGCTAAATTTTCTGTTTTAATGCAATTGTGTCAAAATTATTATTCTTGATATGTGGCGGGTTTTATTGGAATTATTTACAAATATAATTTCAATAAAATGCCAAATTTTAATCAGAGAATACAAAATACAATTGCGATAATATTGCCATATAATAATCTAAGAATTTTAATGTTATTACAATTGTCATGAAATATTTGCTTCAAAATAATGGGAATAAAACTGCAATTTTAAATAAAGGGTGTTTCTTGTGTAAGTTTTAATGCTTAGTTTGGGAAAAATACTAATATACTAACTCCATCAATAGTATTGGAATTATATTTGCAATACCTACTGTATAGTTTTGTCAAAATGTTCTCTGTTGTGATAAAATTGCAATAACTTGAATGATTTCGATATTAAAATATTTTGTTTTTTCAATAAAAATTTAATTTCATTCACTCAATTGCAATATAATTACTATTTTTAAATATGCCAATATTATTTTCAAATATATATGCAATAATATTAGGTATATTGTGTATTCTAAAATTATTTCAATTACATGTCAAAATACAATGGCAGTATTATCGGTCTTGACTTTTTGGGGCAATTACATTACAATTATATTTTCTCAAATTGAAATAACATTGCAATAGTTTCGGGTATTGCAATAATATTTTTCAGCAGAGAAGAACTACTGCTTGGTACTGTATTAAATATTGCAAGGTGTTTGAATCGGAATCAGAGTTTGATGTTGACTGTGTATTTTGAGAATATAATGATGGCCATTTAAAAGTGAGAATGTGCGTTTGTTTGTGGATCGAGCTACAGGATAGGGAGAAGTGGCTGCATTTCGCGCATTTGTGTTTTGATTGATAGCAGTTCGTCTTTTGAATTGGTGCGTTTTGTGGCGCGTCTAAAGGAATAACAAATGGATTTTGTGAGCTGCAACACTCGACCCCTGTTGCAACCAATCCCATTCGTCGCATTTATAAAGTAGGTGCATGCACGACGGAGAATTTATTTCTTGCGCACATTTAGATGCGCATAGTCTCCAACAGAGTGCACCGGCCAACAAACAGGCGATAAATACCTCCCCTAAATAAAACAATATGCAAACTAAACAAAAATACGTCCAGTGTAATCAGTGGAAATTAACTATCTTTTGTATTGCGACTAGGAATCTGTGATATCATGCATGCAGCCCGGGGATCTGTGATGTTGCATATGGATCTATGATGATATTTTTCAAAGATCAGTGATAGATTCTTGGGGAAAGTATTAAAAGGTTATATCTCTTCAAATGATGCTCAGTTTATATTTTGCATGTTAGAGATGAAAGTGAACACTCTAAAGTTCTTGTAAATCAATGTCATATCTTAAAAAATGCTAGAATTTATTTTGTGCATCAATTCTAGCAATTGCCTGTATATAGCACTGAATCAAAAATTTAATATTCTGAAAACATGTTACATTTTAAATTCTTTGAGATTATTTATGAATCTGCTAAATATTGTATGAATGTTTGCTAAACTGACTCGATGTTCGGTGCAATTAAAAATGTATATATTTGCATTTTCCGATATCGAATTTGCACATTTCTTTCCCCAATTAGGACAAAGTGAAATAAAAGTTACACTGTTGTGTCGCGATTACATTTCTGCATGTGCAAAGTGCAAACTGCGCATGCAAGGAGTAATGAATTACGCAGCATAATATTTCAATTATTTTGTGAGAGGAATGAGATTTTGCGGTGTTGAGTTTGGCGATTATAGAGATTTTAGGAGAGGAAAGTGTTTTTTGGCGTTGATCGCAATGGAGAGCACGTAGTAGGCCTATTTCGGCAAGAAATTGAAAAGAAATTGCGAGGACTGAAATTGGTAAATTTCATGATAGATGTGTGCTCGTTTCCTGCGAGATGGCATCGATTGCTTAATGAGCATTTCATTGGTGATCGGAGACTTGCCAGTGTGAACAGTCATTATTTACGCCTAACGAATGCCAGATTGTGCGCATGAATTAAAGGCCCTATTAATAATGAGCCTTTCAGATTTGCATTGTGGGCGTGTATAAATTCAATTGCAACATGCACTCAAATTCCTCGGGGAAAAGCAAGGACTTTTTTGTTGAATATCTCATTATTTTTCTCCCCCTGTATATATGCGCAATGCAACGTATCGATTTAAACCGATGTTCTGTCGTGTTCAATTGATTGATAATACACATCAATTCATTATGTTTACAATTTGTTGCCGCTATTTGAAGTACATTTTCTTTACGTATATCGAACTCAATTATTATAAGGAGTATTTAATGCACTAAATTGCTTCGGAAAAATGTCTATAACATTGCAATATCTTAAAATTGGAAATAGGGTGGATCATATTTTCCTCTGTCATTTTTACAAGTTTGTTTTATTATAAGCTTGCACTTTTCGTATTTCACAGGTTATCATGTTGTTATTGATTGTAACTTAATAATGCGATCAGGTAATATAATTATAATCCTGGGAAATGACTAGGTACTATAGCTGTCTATTTTGTTGGTCAATAAATTTTAAAATATTTACGATCAGGTAATATAACTTGACATCTGAGTATATAGGTACATAACTTAATTAGCATTTGTGACTGATATGTAAAATGTAATAATTGCAATGAAGTAAACTTTGGCATAGATCTCCTAAAGTGGTCACTTTGCAAATTGCTGTTTTTTTTATTAACTTCAGGTTTGGGAATTTGTGATATCATTTAGATGAAGGGTTTGCTGGTGTATTTTCACTTTTCCCTTCTCATGGTTCTGTTTCCGTTTCTTTTCTCTGTAATATCAATTTCTCATCGGCTGGAATTTCTGGTCGACTAACATTTTATCCGTGCAGCGTGAAGATTAAATCTGTCACACCCAGATCCCTTTCCTATAGAAAGCGAGTCTAGGAAAAGCATTCTGCTCGTATTTTTAGTACAGTATATGTGTAGGTACTATTTGAAACGTTGTCGATCATCTTGATGGAAATTACCAACGGTCATCGATCGTCAATGTGTATAAAGTTTACAATGATCCCAGTGTGTGTGTGTGCGTGGAAGATGAAAAATAGGTGGATCAATATAAGAGAGAAAATCGATATGAAATCGATGCAGACATTTATATAAATGCAGGCCAAGTGGGCTCGATTACGCCCATGTCCACCACCAAGATCCACGAGTAAGATGAATGTCCACAGCGTGAAACTGTCACACACCCTTTACTTTGGCTCGCATATTTTTTTCTCTTTTACTTTTCCCTTTCTTAAGCCGTCCGTCCACTCGAAACGTCTTGAAAATAAAATAAATGCCCCTGATTTCTCCTCGTCTACTTAGTGCAGTAAAGAGTAACAAATTGTTCAATGCTCCATTCTTCACTTTTTGTAAAAAAAAAAATAAATAGATTAAACTTGTTATTCCTTAATGGGAGTCTCTAAATTGACATTGCAATATCAGTTCTTACTGATTAATCAAATGATCTATGTTTCCTTGATAAGTTACATTCATTCTTTGTTAAATTATATCAGTATCTTAATTTTCTTCTTTTCAAAGTTATTGATAACCTGAGTTTGGTTTGCGGACTAAATTGAACCCTATACACATAGAGAAAAAATGGTGTTATTAGGGCATAATTAAGGCGCAACAGACAAATATGCACATTTAATTCACCCTAATAGCTCAAATTACATTCTAATTAAATCATGAATTTGTGATGCACCCTATAAGAACTTGTTTCAGGTTGTTAAAAAGTTGAAATGGTGAACATCATCCTCATCCTGAAATGATGTCACAGTTAGTCAGTTCGTATTACACTCGAACCTCTGTAATCCGGACTGTCTGTAATCCGGATCCCCTCCATATTCCGGACAAATTCGTTTGGCCGGGACATGCCCCTATTGATAAACACAGAGGATGACCTATTTAATCCGGTCCCTCCATAACCCGCATATCGGACGAAATTCGCAAGCCAGTAACATACTTATAGCACCTCCGTAATCCGGGTAACGTCTTCGGAAAACTTTATGTAAAGAAAAACCTGTGGCCCGTCAAACCGTAATGACAGAATTTTCACACTTTGGAAATGGTGCGTGAAGATTATGTCCACTCAGGTTATAATAATGTTACAGTGCACAAATAAATTTCATAAATAAATTTACTAACAGATAAAGTTAACAAATTAATTTACTAACATAAAGTTCACAAATAAATTTACTAACAGATAAAGTTAACAAATTAATTTACTAACATAAAGTTCACAAATAAATTTACTAACAGATAAAGTTAACAAATTAATTTACTAACAGATAAAGTTCACAAATGTTGTTTGAACGTTTCTTATTCATTTTTATCCGAAATATCAAAAATCTCTCCGCAATCCCGATGAGCGTCCGGATTATAGAGGTTCGAGTGTATTTCCTTCCAGAATACATTAATTGCACAATACCCACTATTTTTCTGCTGTGTGTATTATTACATTGCACTTAAGATTGAGATGGAGGAATCTGTGCAGAAATGTACTCATCGTTCATCGAACCAAGTGATGCTGTTCAAGCAAATTCATCTCGTTTAGCCGTTGTCATTACATTGAATTAGCCTGATCCTAATTCTCTCTCTCTCTCTCTCTGTGTTTATTGATACGTGATATTTAAACAAAGGACTCGTAATAATGTTGGCCGTCGTACAAATACTGGATTTTTATCTGCGATGTTTTTTTTTTTATCCCGGAGGAGCGGTCGTTTTTCAAGCTGAACTAAGAGCGTTCTGGGAGCAGCTAGTGTGGTTGGGTTGTTGCTCGCCATCGATCCGAAAAGCACTGTGTTCGCTTTTATTGATTGACTGTATAAAAGGCGACAACTTTGCGCCAAAGTTCGACTCGTTCACCCGTTTGATTCGAAGGGCAAGTTTTCACTTTGCCTCGTGCCGAATATCAAGTGTATGGTCCCCTTTACCTCCCCTAGAAAAAAAAACAAACGTCTCCAAGACGCTGCTCTCTGGAAAAAAAAATGCTAGAAAGAAATAAGAACACGAGTATCGATCTTGTCCCAATAGGTCCGTGACTGAAATTCCTGAAGGTGAAAATGACCGACTACCGCTTTTCTCCATACGGATCACATGCTAACGAGATGCTAATGATTGTGGGGGAACAGTGAGAAAAGGGAAAGAAAAGTTGGTTGAAAGGAGAAGAGGGACCTGTAACAGTTGCCTTTGAATTGCAGCTGGCGAATAAAACATGTCCTGCTCGAGAATGGCACCTTTTTTGGATTATTTGAAACGTCACCGCCGTTGAAATCGGCCCTTTTCAAAAGCGAGCGACCCCTCGACGGCAAGCTTCCCCTGGCAGGGATCATTACAGGGTTTTTAGAGCCGCCTTTTCTGCTGCCAACCTCCAATTTGCCAAATATTCACGAGCCAAAATAGATTATTAAACACTACACACACATGCATGCCGTTATCGATTTCATGTACTCGTACGTACATGTGCAAGAAATCGAGGAAAATTATTGTTAGGTGTTTGTTTTTATTTTCACACCCACCTCGATGTGTCTATCTATATACACATATAGTCTTATTGATTGTCAGATTAGGACTTTGAAGACTTTAATGCAGCCTCCCCGCATTTCACTAGAGTTGAAATTAACTTTTATAGTTCTGTAGCTTCGCGCAGAAATAGAGAAAAAGTTTGCCAGAAGTTAGTAAAAGCAAAAGCATAAGACAAATTCAATAAATATTGATTAGGATTTTAATGGGAGGCTCATTGACTTTCTTCTTATTGCAATTTAAATAGTTTGATCTCGTCTAGCAGTTGATTGTCAATCGACAAAATAATGAAACGATTTACTCAGTTGCGAATTTTCATTTACTCGATATCATATAGTGATACACTCACTGTACAGGGTGGTGCGAAATGATTGACCCCCTCCGTTTGTGCACTTCCCACAAAGATAACAGGGAAACTGAATACACCATCTTGTAGGTAACTCAATTCTGCATAAGGGGTGTCAAATTTGGCAATGCAGCGCTTCAGCTACAGACCATGTGAACCGTTGACTGAATCGCAAATTTTCAGCTGTCAAAAATGAGCTTCGATTTTGCTTCTTCGCCAATAAAGTGTGAATGGAAAGGAATTTTGCAATGAATTTTTACAGTCCTACGCAGAATTGAATTCTCTACAAGGTGGTATATTCAGTTTTTCTGTATCTTTTTGGGGAAGTGTATTAACTGAAGGGATCAATCATTTCGCACCACCCTGTATTACAAGAACAGAAACTAAAGTATGAAATGACACACACTGCGCATTTTTATAACTTATCACATACGTAACTACATTGCGTGACATTAGGGGGAATAAATAGTTGTTGTTACATGGTCGATATAAATGCGTTTGTTGGTGGATGCCGACTTGACAAATCATCGAGATGTCGAGAGAAAAATGGGCGAAATGTGGCCACTGTCTCATAAGTGGGGAGCGACCATTAATCATGATATTCTTTGGCTCGAGACAATCGCGGATTAATTATAGCGCTACAATATGGGGGGAAAAAGGCAACAATCTCCTCCCTCCAAACAACACCAACACCAACAATAACGAGAACGTGATGTGATGTGATGTGAGAACTACAAACTTCCCCGTATTTATTTTCCCTAGCTTTTTAGAAATGCACGCATCATTACATGCCTAGCTTGTAATTAAAAACGAGCATTTAACGAATTCAAAGGTTTGCAATTATGTGATTATATTAGCTAGCATTTTGCTTTAATTTCGCAATATGAGTGTGATTAATTCAGTTGTTGCGATTATTTTGACATTTTTTTCTCTCTCCAAAAAATGTAATTAGTGAGACTTTCAGGAGGACAACTGAGTAATTCACGTATGAAAATTAATGTAATGTGAAAGGACAAATATCTTAGTCATTTAAGAGCAGTGAAATTTCGATTATTTGCGTATCTTGCCAAACAACCATGTATGTTTTTATTGTAAGTATTCTTTCTTGTAAAGATGCATAAGATTTAATCGAGAGGAAAAAAAACATTTGAAGGTGAGTTGTTGCGTATTTTCAAGGTTTACAACTTTAATATAAAAACGACGCTATGATGTTCAATGACATATACAATATTTTCACCCACTTACAAGTTCGATGCATTAATTAACTTCACTTTACGAACTTTATATTTTAATTGGGCATTTGCGAGCATGACTTTTTGCTATTTTATATTTTAATATTGACACTTTATACTAAGTACCTACGCATAGAGAAATTTACATGCAAAATAATTTCTGAACGAGCAAGTATTCGTTATTAAAAACATTTTCCACTACGCAGCGAAATATTAACAGGGGGGGGGGACCCTTGATGTTACCAAGTTTTTATTGCGCTGGAGGCATAATGTAATTAGGATTGTAATTAGCAGACGTCGGTTTTTAATTGTGATTGACATGTAATTGTACCTATATATACATATTATACATGGTGTTTCTGTACCGTGATGCAAATTAGATTCGTTTCTTGTTATTGAATAGTGTTGTTGCTTTTTTTATAATCCTATACAGGATTATTAATAATAATTAGTAGAACAAATCGAAAACTTATAATTGGACATGGGATTAATCGAATTGAGCGAAATTTCGTTTCGTTTTAAAGTTGTCGGCCTCAATATATGGCATATGCATGGAAAGTAGTAGGTATAGTACCTATCTGGATTTTTATTTGGTGGCATGTAGCTTATTGTAATTCAAGTCCGTAAAAAAGCTATAAGCAGAATTAGTCTTGGGTGGTGTTTTTTTTCGCTACATTGGAATTGAATATGGTGATTATACGGTTTGGGCCATGATCAGTACTTACAACCCTTCAAAGAATATTGAAAAGCATAATTTAGGAGAAATGGGTATCGCCATGAAGTTGACATTCATGAAGTCGGGAAAGAAATTGTGGACTAGCAATATTAAAACTGATGTCAACATATACATTCATTACTGATTCTTATGAATTTTTCCACCCACCAATATTGAAAATGACATCAACTTATCCGCGTTTTAAATTAATCATTTCCCCGATACGAAGTCTCCTTAAATTGTTTTTTTTTGTCTGAATGTCTGCCTGCGTCTAAATTCAAGCTCTGTTTTGAATTTGTCATTTATTCATGTAGCATATGCAGTCTAGCATAAATGTTCAGCAAATAAAAGAAATTTCCTATTTTTACGAAATGTAAATATAAATTTAAAACAATGCAATACCAAAGGCTTTGATAATGAATTTTATTATGCAAAATATTCATATTTATGGTCAGTTATTGGCATGGAAAGTGTTTAACAATTAGCAGATTCGTTGTAAATAGTTTATCCATATTTATGTAGCTGATTTATAAGAGAAAACAGGCTTTTGCTGCAAAATGTGTTTAATTTAAATGAAAGAAAATCCTTGCTTTGTAGACTTTTTAACTTGCCAAATGAACTTTTGCATGGAAGCTTCAAAATATCGCTTTATTAACGTATTATAGTTTTTGAACTTGCATGGAAACCATGTGTTCTTTCATTGAATTATTTATTCAGCCAAGAAAAGTTGAAGAATTGCAGTGCGATCGATAAAAATTAACCATGTTATAAGCAGAAGACTGTGAGTAATACAATTTCCGATAAGTAGGCGTCTGTTTTTATATTTTGAGACCATCATATACTGCACATAACAATGATGCTTTAAATTTCCTTGTAATTTCTTTTTCCTTCAACGGAAAACACATTGTATAAGTTATAAATGCTCTCTTATTGTCTAAAATTCTGTTTAATCAATACCGAGTCCTTAATTGCAATTTATTCAATCAAAGCAAATATATTAAAATGAAAATATCTTTCACTGAACGTAAGCTGCTGAAGTGTTTAGTTCAAATTGTATTGTTGACTTTCAAGACGTTTAATTTTTAAAATATTGTAGCACCTTCCTGGTGGAAATGTATGTATTATTCACGGTAATTTCGGTTGAATTTGTCATTCCTTTAGGGAGAGCTCGGAATTAATACTGATTTCCCATGCTTCTAATTTTCCTGTTGCGTATTTTTGGCCCCATGAGTTCCGTTTTGCGTAGGAATTACTTTTTACAACTCATTTCACCTGATATTTGATGTTATCCGCTAAATTCCTCAAAGGGCTTTGTTGGGATTACAAATTTAACTGTAAATATGTGTTCAAAGTAAAGTGAAGAATTTCCATGTGCTTATCACCAGGGATTTGCAAACTCAAAAATAAGTTTAAAAATATAACTGTATATTCTACAATTTGTAAATTTGGGGTGTTTAGGCGAGAGCAGTTTGTTTCCAATTCAAGGTATTGAACAATTTATTGATCGGAGGTCTCTGGATTTTGAACTGTCCACCAGGCGGCTCCACCGACTTGAGATGATCGATATTGCACAGAGCTTCTACTGGCTGTAAGCATCGATGAAAAATGGCGGTCTTAATGAGGAGCTCTGGTTATATTCCCCATTAAATATGGTATTCTTGCTCACTGTGGCCTCCGTTTTGGCTGGGTTAATTTCGTAATTGCTTAATGAAATCTGTCAGTTACAATGGTCATGTCTCTTTATGGCGTCATTTGAGAATCGTTGTTTCAACAAAAACTCCTATTCCTCCTGTATTTGTTACTGTTTTAACTTGGGGAAAACGAATTCAGAACTTCTATTTTATCGTTTTTATTTGTGAGAATAAACTCGTATACCTAGAAATACACTATACTAGATGATCCGTAACTGCGACCAAGTTTGCCTGGTGGAATAATGCTCAGGAAGTATACAGGGTGGCCCATAACCTTTTGTGAGGGGTAGAGAGCAACACTGGTAAAAGTCTGCTCCTCCTGCGATACACCGTCGGAAAGAGCATTAAAAACGAAATAGATTCAGTTATAAAATGTCTGATTTGGACAAAAACAAAGGACCATCGATCGGATTATGTGCGCCGCGCTCAAAATCGCTCGTGGCACTGGTGCAACGTTCATAAACCGAAAGCTTCATGGAAACCTGAATGTTGGATGAAAGGGGCCAAAATTGTTATTCGTAGGGCTCAGGGTCAACATACCAGCAATTGAAATGTGTCAATAAATTCGGTTTTGAATGGGCTTTTGACTAATGTATCTCACGATGCATGCGGTAGGTTTCACACAGTTTCATTGCAGATTCCCAACAAGCAAGCCAACAGATGTATACCCAATGCCATGCTGTGTGGTTTGAAGAGAAATTTTAACTACGTATATACCTGTTGATATTTTTTGTTTGCCGATACTTCGTGTATGTAGGTACATAGTTTCAAAGAAGAAAGCAGTTTTTTCTTTCCCTCTCTCTCGAAATATCTCGACTATGGCTGTTGTTATAAGAGTCTTGCTTTTACGATCAAGTTACTCTGTGAGCCATTTTACGAGTGATTTATTCGCAGGAAATGATTTAGATTATCCAAGAGGACGCACACCCTTAATGGCCGCCAAAAGTGATTCAGCAATGGCGACAAACCAGAGCTATATGTGTATATATATATACGTTGTCAACGCCGCCATTTCCCACCAACTTTCCCAATCGAGTGTGCGAGTTTTGCGTGCTCGTAAACACTTCCATAAATGTGGTTTGAAGCAGCATCGTAAAATGGGAGAACGGGCGTCAAGGGGCCATGTTGGTGCCGACAATCATCACAACGCCATTTCATGGTGCACTGTATTCGCGCTGGGACACATTCTCCTAAAATGCCTTAACCGAAAAACTGTTTTTACTTAACACGAAAGAAACGTTCTTCTCTCTTTTTCCTCGTAAAGACAAATTCACCCAACAAATAAGACCCAACCTTTCACTATACTAGCCAAGGGAACAAAGAGCTCTTGCATTGCAACAGGTGCGATGATGTGCCCATACATGAAGCTGATAGTAATGGTGGCGACATCTATATATTTTCACTTGCACTATATGGGCATGTATGCCAATAATACGTACGATTTCGCAGGGCATTTTTGTTTTGTAACAAGGATAAGCCACATGGGTGTTGTGGACCAATGAAGCTTTGTTGTTGCTGATTTTTAGAAAATTGTTCGCCACAAAACTATATTGGAATATTTATTATGCAGTAATTTAGTATTTGCTTTGTTATTGGACATGATTGGTTTGGGCTTAAGACGCAAATAACTGGGGAAATTGTCCATTAGCCTTCTCCTCGAGATCCATGCACATTTGACAACACTTGAAAATGGCCAACTATGAATTGAAATAATAAAACATAAAATTGTTCATGGGATAAAGCCTTAAATTAATAGTCCTTTGAATGAACTGTTTGTGGTCGACAACACCCATTTGGCTTATCAGTGGCTTATCCTTGTTAGAAAATAAAAATCCGCACAAGTTTCCAGGTTGCCAATTTCCGTTTGATCTCATTTATCTCATTTAATGGTGAACTGTACACTCCTACCTGAAACTTTGGTTGGATTACAAAAAAAATTGTAAATAAATTGACAGTCAGGGACCTGAAAAATTAAACAAAATATCGAGCATTTCCGACCTCCTAATTGAATTATCCAACGCATTAAGGGTAATGGGATAGGGGTAATTCAGTTAGGAGTTCCACTTATCTGGTATAAAACTTTAGTAACAAGTTGCCCAGCAGAAGTAATAATTTTTTTCTGCAGTTTTAGTTGCTCAATTAATGGGCTAATAAAGTGAAAGTCAAACGAATCGTATTTGTATAGGTGACTTGTGCGTTCATTAGCAAAATGGCAGCAAAAGCACGTGATCTTGCAAATATAGCTTTTATTGCGACAAACGGGGCATCATAGTTTCGTGGTGCATGGACTCAGGTGTTGAGCGTGTAGCAGTATTATTCATTGTAGTTGCATGAAAATGATACGAGCAGAGCAGCCTTTGGAACCTGCTAGCAGTCGTATCCTGCAAAAAAGATGGGATACACTTAAATACAAAAAACACAAGAAAAGGGTAATATTAGCTGCAGTTCTTTGATTCTTTTCATTTGCTAATTTATGTACAATATATTATTCTCAAATTGTCCCCAAATTTGTTTCCTCTGGCTGTTTAAACGACACAGATTGAATTTAAATTCTGTGCATGTCGCAATGCAACATTTTATTGTAATTTATAATAACAAACGATATAGTTGGAATTATTACTTTAATTATAGTGAATGTTACTGTGTAATAAAATGAATGAAAATATATATGACGGTAGTATTTAGTTTCATATTGCAATTATTCATTATTCATACTACGTACCTACAACAATGGTGCATGTTTTTCGCTCATGAAAAATGCGATACAAATAGTAGTTTTTTTCCTATCTTTGAACGTATAATATATGTAGTTACTTTCCTTAATAATATATATGTGATAAAGCAATTTTCTATTGTTGGGTTTTAGTACGCAATGTTAACAAAATCCGGTAGAAATTTGGAGTAAATTTTACGCATTATATCGATTCGCTATATTGAATGCAAATCCGTGACAAATAAGTGTTGCATGCATTTTGCGTGAAAATGCATTCCAGGACAAGCGTGGACCTGCCAATCTCCGTCCATCTCCATTGCCACTTTTAATCTTCCAATCTGGACATGGATATCAGAGATTGACAGCTCCACGGTTGAGCCGAGACGGAATTGGGTTGCGTGCTGTTTTGTCTATAGTCCAATATTGGCATTGAGCCAGGAAATCTTATATATTGTTGAACTGTATCAGGTGATAGATGCTATTCCAACAGTCGATACACGCCCTCCCAAAGAATACTTACATGTGCATCTGAAGTTAAAAAAGTTTCAGGTGAGGTTTGGCTAACAAAACTGCAGACAATTCGGGAAAATTCTGCATTGTTGTACATAAACCATATATGGAAATTGCCTTGATACAAATTTGCATATTTTCTAACTTATATGCTAGTTAGATGCGCATAATTACATTGTCTTGTTCCCGTAAGTAGTTTTTGCCAAGCAACACTTACAATATATGTATGATGCTAATTACTTTCTCAAATTTGAACCGAAATTCTTATATACAGGGTGTTTCTAAACTACAGGGACAAACTGACGAATACGAGTCCTTAAAAAATGATCAATGGAAAGTTGTGGGGAGCATGAATTATGCATGTCACATTTTATGTAGGGGCTACTTAAAAAACTAAGATGGGTTTATAGGAACTTTGTCTTCTTTTTATGCAGGGAATATGCCCTGTCAGTTTGTCCCTGTAGTTTAGAAACACCCTGTATGTGAAGGATTTGACTATAAAAATTGCTATAAACATACTTAGGTAATTATGAATGAATTGCAGAAACGGGACAATAATTTCGAGTTTGCATTGATAAAAGTTTTGCTCAGCAATTAAGTTTCTTGTATCGTTTGATGAATACAATTTCCATTGTATTTTCTAGCTGGAATACGAAAGACAGTGTGACATTATCAGGGATAATTTGACACTTCTGCGTAGGATGTCGGATGCTGTGCATTCGCCACCGAGTTTCAACCAGCAGCCAGCCAGCATGAGATCAGCTAAGATTAAATCAAGGCAAGTAAATTTACAAGTTAAGAATTTTGGCCGTCAGATTTACAAGATTTCTGATAAAACTTTTTCAACGGTGATATACGTGTGTACACAGACCCAAAACAGTTTGTACTAGAAACCTTGCCGGCACTTCAAAAAGATGTGGAACTTCTTAGCGGTGAAGTCCTTCGTCTTTATCTGCTTTAGCTGTTAGATTTATTTATTTCTCAATAATCTAGTGCCCTTGTCCCAAAAAAAAAAATCACGAGATCTAATGATGTCGCCATGTACAGTAAATGTGTAATTTCCTTGCTTATAGGCTTATAAATGTAAACAGAATAATTACCGAAGCCAAAATTCGTCGTAACTATGCTCGAATACGCGAATAACTGAGAAATCTGTCTCGGCAAGACGGGAATTGATTTGTGCTTGATTTTATTAGAGGAAATGATTCAATAATACCTTTCCATTCGTGTTAAATTTACACATGGGTTTTTCATGCGTGCGTGAACATTGCACCAGACCAGTCACTTAAATGCTCTTTTAGTTCAGAAACGATTAAAACTAGCAGAAGTATTGAAGTCTTCCTACAAACGACAGTACTGAATGTAAACAATATGGCCAACTGGATATTTTTCACACCAAATTAACAAAACACGGGGTAGGTTTGCGTTGTAAAAAATAACTTAATCTGCGAGGCACGCTTCGATATTAATAATTACAATTTACCACACAACCAATATACACAAGTGCGAAGCGAGTTAGATTGCAGAATCATTCCAGCTCAAAAACGGTTACAATACTGTAATCAACGGGTCGTTCACACTCAAGATGCGCACGCAACAACATTTAACAACGAAGTAAATACAAGTGATTGACTAGGAATATATCTAAAATAAGCGCGGCGTAGAAAGGCCGCGCTTAAGTATATTTTGTAAAAACTGGGTCCTGGTCGCAGTTAGTTACAGTTTCCGGTTGTAAACGGATGCATCCCGTGGTATGAAAACTTCGCGGGGCGCGTGTACCACGCTTCGGTCGTGATAAACTAATTACAAAACTAGTACAATTCAGAATATGCATGTGCTATATGTTATTAGAGTATTATTATGAAAGCGCTGACCGTGTACATTTCATTTCCGCGGAAGAAATGTATTATCGTGTACGCACAGGGATGGAAAGAGTATTTATAACACCTGATCAACCGAAAGGGTTATCCTTACGTTTTACGTTGGTATGAAAACTTCACTGGCTCTCCTTGTAAAATGTCGAAATAAGATATGGGGGTTTTTTCTTTTATATAATTCAACCGCTTTCCATAAGAACACGGCAATTCATTGCCACAAACAGGACTTTTTTTACAAATCGACCATAATTGTTTTCAGCAAAATTAAATGC
>WWPM01022098.1:0-25115 GCA_023279145.1 Glomeris maerens
TTTTTTTTTTAAAGAAAAGGTCTTTATAGGAGATTTGTACGGTGGTTAATTAGCTGGAAAATTATGTTTATTTGTACATAGGACCTTTGTTATAAATATTATAGTACAGTATAAAGGGCCTATACGGATATTGTTACATTTCAAGATTTTAAAACCTATGGATTTAAGGACCATTTACATTATTATTTATTATTATTTAAAGGTCCTTGTCTGATATATTAATACGTATGTTCGCTTTGAATTATAAGGCACATCGAAAGGGCCTAATCGACTATATAGTAATATTATACGAGTTAATGTCTATTATAGGGAATAATTATGTTATCAATGTATAACTTTATAATAATAATTTCTGAAAGATTTTTTGCAGATAGGGCCTTTGCGTATATAGGTCCTTGCTTACACAAAGGGCCAAGTCGACTGTAATATGCACTATAATATTCGTGTGTTTAGGGGGTTTTATGAACGCATACGGTACTTTAAAAGGCAGTAATATTTCGATCTGAAGGCCCATAAGTGTTGGGTCCTCGAGGATATATAACCTCTGTTTCGAGTCTTGAAGGTCATGGGCCCGATTTAAGGTCTGGCAACTTACGGTGACGTCACTCGTTACGCTGAAGAAGGAAAAGGCCAATTATAGAGGCGGCCACTTGGACCTATAATTGCTACTCGCGGATATAGTATATAAGGGCCTAATCCGTCGCCCGGGTGACGCTAATGGCGTTCGGTGACCCTCCACCTCCACTTCCACCTCCTGCAGACTGAGAGACTGTCAAGAAGCCCCAACACCGTAGACTGTTGGGTAAACAGAGAGAGAGAGAGAGGCCTTTTGGCCGCTTCCGTGCCGCTGACAAATGCCCATAGGCCTTTATAAAAGGGCGTGTAATTCGGTAGGTGTTGGGACGTGCGATGCGAAGTTTCACGGTCCTAATGGTCGCCTTACGTACGGCTCCTTGGGCGTATATGTAGGGCACAAAGGCCCATTTCGCTCGGGTCACGCAAAGTATACACCGCATCATAGGGCCTGCATGAGCATCGCCCGGCTATATATCCCCGTATGAATAAGGCCCTATATATAATATATGAAAACGCGCAGAAAAGGCAAGAAGCTAATCCTCGACGTATATGTATAAGGCCCTATGGTATATAGTAGAGGCCCTTTAATCCGCTTTTTCCGGTCCCCGCCGCGTCGCCCTTTTATCCTAAATAATAAGGGCCTTTTTCTTGGCAGTTCTCTCTCTCTCTCACCTTCCTAATACCCATGTTTATATGGGCACGGCCCTATGCCTCCCCCTGGCGGCCGAACATGGCATTCTACGTGTGTATGTGTGTGTAGCCCTTTAGTGAGGGCCTTTTCTGCCTTCGCCCGAGCCTTTTCCATTTTATTAGGCCTATACGTGTTTGGCCTATCCCACCTCCCCCCCGCCTTATTAGATAATATTTCTGCATGGGACCTTATTGAATTATACTATATTTCATATTAAGTCTGGGTCCTTGAAAAGATTTAGGGCAGGGGAAGCTTATACTGTAATAGCTAGTAGAGGTCATTTGGCCTCGAACGGAGAAGTAATAAAGCCCTTGCATAGCGGTATTGGACGTAATTAAACGGGTTGTCTGTCGGTTTGTTGGGACACCAGATGTACGAGTTGGGGCACGTGTTCAGGGGCTGCAATTAGAGTTGAGTCCAGATGCGAGCTGTAGCCAGGGATAAAAAAAAAAGCGCAAAGGGATCGTGTTTCTGTTGGACGGCAGGGGGCGCTGTCGCCAGATGCGGGGAGGAAAGGGCCAACCGGAAGTAGGCCCATCTAACACGCGTTCGCCATCAATCGGGTGGACGAGCGGAAAAATGGCCGCAAATTAATTTTGCGGGGGCCCTTTGAGATTACGGGGGTGGGGGGTGGGGAGGGCATGGCGTGTCTGCGTGGCTGAAAGGGCCATTATGGTGCGTGACGTCACTCGACTTCACTTCCGTCTCCCGTCCAATGGATTAAAAGCTTTACCGCTACTCACCCTCATCATTATTATTACCCTGATTATATGAATTCCCTCCAAGCCAAACATCCTAATCAATTTCCCTTGCCGCATCGATGGGCCTATACCTATAAGGGCCCCCCCCCCCCCCACCGAGTTCGAGTTTCGCCATTTTACGCCGAACGGTTGCCGAGATACTGGCACCTTCCGAACGAACTGTCAATCGTCGTCGGGCCACGCCCGCTTTTCGAACGAAAACTGCGTCATGCCGGTCGTAATAGCCTATATCTGCGCAGAGGGGAGTGGGTTGGTTTAAAATTCTATATAGTATAGTTCCAATCAGAAGAGTCCACTTTGCGGTTAGGCCACGCCCGCTTTTCGAACGCCACGCTTCGGAATGAAAACGACGTCATACTCGGATCAGTCTACTGCGCAGAGGGGAGGGGGAGGGGTGTTTGTTTAAAATTCTACATACTTAGTATAGTTCCAATCAGAAGAGTCCACTTTGCGGTTAGGCCACGCCCGCTTTTCGAACGCGCGGCGCGGCGTTCAATCGCGAAAGTCCAAGAGTCAACAGTCGACTGTGAGGAGTGCCCCGTGTTGGACGTCATTTTTTCTTTTGAAATTCGTTTGGCGAAACTGTCTGGAAAATTAGCAACGGCGCGAATAAGCGAAGTACGCTTTGACGTCATGCATTAAGCCACACCTCCCCATAACAATAACTTTTATTTAAACAAAACTAGGCAAATATTTGAAGTTTTGATTGGTAATTTCCACTCGATGACACGTTCTCTGCGTAAGGCCCATGTTATCTTACGGAAGTTTGCTCGGCGGCCCTTTCGCAATGGGCCCTTTTTACGTTCATCACGGGATGAATAGGAAGCTACCCGTTGTGGGCTTTTCCCTCGTACAACTCCGCAAAACACACATTGAGCCACTGAAAGAGACGGTCGGCCCTTAGGCCCTTGTTATAGCCCCAGAAAGTGTTAATGTTGACAATGGGCAAAGGGGCCTCGGCTAATGGGGCCAAACCGTACATTTCCATAGAAATGGCTGCGAGCGAGCCAAAAGACTTGTTTACCCTGGAATATATCAGCCCTTTTGTTTTCTTAGCCCACCCCTAAATGGCCCCAGTACCCAGAAGAAGGCCGTTGTTTGCCCTTCCCGATCGCGCAAACATAGAGACGCTAGTGACACCCAGCGGCGCTCCGCCTAACCACGCGTTCGGCCTACGGACTGGTGGCGTCCTCGGACGGCGCTCCGTAGAGTTATTAATCGCGTAAAGAGTGGCCAGCCGCCATGTTTTTCTCAACTCCGTTCCTTCGTGTGGACTGTGGAGGATGTTTGGGGGGAAACATGGCGCAACAATAAACTGTATTGAAGTATATTTTCATTGTATTTTATTTCATTTCATTTTCATAGAAACAACGAAGTGCAATGCGATATGATTTTGTTTTTCACGTAATAAGGAATTGAAATGTGATATCAAAACTGTGACGGTTAACCGAGGTGACGGTCAATCGGAGGACGGATAATCGAGGTTCCACGCGCAGTTAACGACGAACAGATCGATAATATCGATATCCTACAGTAGCACCCATAGGAGTACTCCACCAACCCTACACCCCTTGTGACGTAATCAGACTGCCTTCGTCAACGGCGCCCAAAACTCATTGTGACGTCAAATGGCTGCGTTCGTTTCCGATTGGCTGACAGGGGAAATAGCAAACCGTGGGCTGGGCTTGCTTTAGCAGGAAGGAAGATGGCGTCCTGCTCGTCGTCCAGCGCCGGTAAAGTGAACCGACTTTTTATTAAAAAGAGACGGATTTGAAAAGGGTTGTTGTTTTTATGACAGCGTCGACGTCGACGTGGATGCAGTTCTTCGCCGAGGCGGGAATCCCGGAGAAAGTGGCGGCGAACTACGCCATCACGTTCGCCGAGCATCGCATCGCAATGTCCATGTTGCTCGACCTAAACAAGGAGATTTTGCACGATGTGGGCGTGACCGTCATCGGTGACGTCATAGCCGTCCTCAAACACGCCAAAGTCGTCCACGAACGGGTATATGAAAAATTATGAAAAATTACAAATACGAGGGAGTCAGTTATGATCATCAACTGTACATTAGCGAACCATTGAACCCCATCCGTGAAGCGCGTAAATGTTTCGTAAATATTTCGCAGGTGGCCCGCGACAAACTGCTCAAGACTCGGTCGCCCGTGGTCTCCGTGGCACCGGTCCCAGCTGGCCGCGCCAATAGGGTCCCAACGCCCCACAACGACGACGCGATCCCGCTTCCTCAAGCCGCGCCGAGACCGGAAAGCCGCAAGAACCCGCGTAAGTTCACGAAGGAGATTTCCGAACGCTAGGTTTGATTTTTTTAACTCTTACGTCTCGAGTCGTTCGCAGCCGTAAGGATCGTTCTGAAGAGGAAAGCGGCCGCGCCACCACCGCCGCCAAAGGTCCCCGTTAAGCGAACGGTCCCCCCGACCGCGTCCTCCGGGCAACGAGGGCCTTTACCGTCTCTTGCGGCGGCCGCCAAGCCGTCTGTGTTCAATAGGTTGGACGCCGCGGCCAGTAACGAGGTTCCTTTCATCCGATGTTCGCGGATACGCGTGTGGGGAAACGAACTTTACGGTTGTTTTTAACGGAAACGGCAGGCTAACTCGGTGTTCGACCGGCTCGGACCCGGCCAGGCCGGGGAAAGGGAAGCGGGAGGACCGAAGGGCCCCAAGGCGGGAGCTCGGGAAGCGAAGGTGCTGGCGGTGACCGAGGCGAAGAAGAGGTTCCCTACGTTGGCGCAGAAAGTGGCCCGTGCGTCCGAAAGGTCACGCGCGACTTTGGGTAGGTTTTCCCTCTGTATTGGGCCCTTAAAGGGGGCTTAGTTTATGATATCTGTGGCCGTTTTATTTCACTGATTTGGCCCTTATTGTCCTTCGCAAATCAAACATAGAACATAGTGCCGTTTTACAAAGGGCTCTTCCTTTTTTGCTTTGTCTTTTATCTGCGCCAGTCGTTAGCGGCCCTTCGCGGGAAACGTTACGCACACGTTCTGCAGGGGCCCCTTCAAACACCCGGACTGCGGAACCCAGGGACGTATTCGGTAGACTGGGGCCCAAACTGGCTTGAGACCGTCCTATTCTTTTGTACATACTATGTAAATAGGGAAAATGTTGGCATTATTCGTACGGCCAAACATTTTAAATTTATTATACAGTAGCGACCATTGTTATCTAGTAATTGTGCAGTGTGAAACTTGGGACACTTTGGTTTGGTTTTCGATTCCTCTTTTATAAATAAACCTATTGATAAATTAATGTACTGATTCGACAGACATGGCTAATAAAGGTCCTTGAACAGATACGCCCCCTCCCAAGACCCGTGTTGAAACGTGGAACGCGCTGAAAGTTCAAAAAAGGGAACGGTGATACATGGTAGGGAAACCAACGCCGCCATGTTTCCCCTAGCTTTCATAGGTTGTGGAGTAGGCATTCCAAGATCGGAGCGGCACCACCCACCATGTATTTCCCGGCGAAGTGGGCGGTAACGAGCGTATCCAATGAACGCGAGGCGGCGCGCGCCATCTGTCGGCATCCGTTCTCATCGTAGCTTTGCCGACGGTGGTGGCGCGTGGCGGCGAGCCGCGGAACGACGACCGAACCTGGCAGGGCAGCAGGTAGCCAGCCAGGCAAACGGCATAAATCGTCGCTTTTCCCGGCACGTATCGTGAATACGATTCTCCGCACTCGTACTGCGGATCGATACGATCGGGTAAATCGAGGCGAATGCGGACTTTGGCGGCGAACGAGTCGTTTTCCATCGGTTAGTTTGCGCATGGTGACTAAACTAGCAGACGAGAAAAGCGAAATTGACGGCTGCACGAATTGACAATCGGCCATGGAAAGAGGCGCAGCGTCGGAAAACGACGTCGACGCGGCCCTAGGTAAGTTTATCTACCGTTTCGGGAAAGAATTAGCGGAAGGGAATGGGCCTGATCGGCGGATTGAAGGCCAAAAGGGGCCGGGACGAGAGACGCTCATCGGCGTCGGCTGCTAAAGCGCTTTTCCAAAATGGCCGCCGCGATCCAACGTTTCCACGCGATTCGCATTCGAAAACGTCCTTTCGTCGCTCGAAACACGGCCTCGAAACGTCCGAAAAGAACGGGTGCCTGTAACGGATGGGACGCGGCTTTCTGCACGCTATTTAATAACGAAAATCCAGGGGATTTTGGCAAAAGACGTGACCCAAGGTATACAGAAGTAAGGTGACGTCATTACGGTGCGGTCGTCGCCGACCCCCAAACCGCCTCGTGACGTCATCATGGTGCGTTCGTCCCTGATTGGTTGACGGGAAAGGTGGTAATAGGTTGCGTTTGCATGGCCTGGACGTGACCGAGCGTCTGCAAATCATGGCCGACCGATTGTCCCATTTTTCGCGCCTTATTACAACGCTCATATTCCATCCATCCGCTTCTCTAATCGCTCGCAACCGTTACACAAACTATAAAAAAAAACTGTATTTGTGAAATCGAGCGACATTTCGTCGTTATTTTTCGATTTTTAACCGTTTCGCGACGTTGTTTTAGCACGGTCCCCACTCGGGATACGAGATACGATACTTTTGCGTTCGCTGCCAGACGGGCCAAGCCAATCGGTGACGAACGCAGCCTGATGACGTCACAACGCGTTTTGGGTCGGTGATTTTGAAAGTCAGCCTAATGACGTCACAAGCGTGTTGGGTTGGTGGGATACTTGTTGGATGCGAGGGGTTTGTAGCTGCCATTGGTCGGCGCGGAATGTCCAGCCCGCCGTGACGTCACGCTGCTCCGCCCACATTCGAATTCGACTTTGATTTCTATGTACGATGTTGCCGTTGCCTGTGCACAGTGGCAGCGATGAAAGAAATATCTTTGAAAGGGGTAATCTAGTTAGGAGGTCGAACGAACGCGCTTTCTGGGTGAACTGTCATCCTGTTCCAATTATATTTCCACAAAATAAACTGAAATGATACAAATAACTCGCGAGTCATTTGGAATTTGCCAATGGGCCCTAACTATGGATATACATTTTCTCGAAGGAGATGCGGAACGCAACCCGGGGGCCCTTCTGGACATGCTGGCTTCGGTGGCCTCGGCCACGCTCAAGAGCGACCAGATGATCCAGGCGACGGCAGCGAAGACGAAGACGACGACGACGACGGCGGCAAGGGCAACGAGGTGCCTGCGCAAGCGCCAAGGGCACCGCGAGACCCTGGACCTGGACCAGATCCGCATGCTGTCCGACAAACTGCTGGTGAACATGTTCGCGGAGCCGTCCGCGGACGAGATGCGGCGCAACTACTCGTACGCGTGCTTCCTGATGCCGGACCGGTGCCGGCAGACGTACTGCAGCTTCGGCAACGAGATAAGGGCCAGGCAGCTCATGAAGACCCACCTGCTGAACCACGTGGCCGAGCTGCTGGCCAGGGGCTCTAGGGCCGACGGGGACAGCAACTTCACGGCCGAGTCGGTGCAGGCGAGGAAGCGGAGGATGGCCGCCAAGCGAGGCGGCGGCGGCAAAAGGGCCCCGGCGAACAAGCGAGGGGCGCGCTCGGTCGCCAAGTCCAAGACGCGAAGGCGGGTTTCTTCGGCTTATCGCGTTTCGGTGTTGTCAAAGATTGACCGAGATTGTTGTTTGCGAACGCAGGAACCGCCCGACGCCGCGCGGGCGGAAGCCGAACCGACGCGCGGCGGCGGAGGCCGCGGCCTCGGCCGTCAACCCGAGGAAGACGGAAGCGACGCGGTTCGACTGCATCGGTCGGTTGGCCGAGGAGGAGATCGGCCGCAGGCCCCACGCTTGGTCCAGCGACTCGGACGCCGCCCCCGAGGACGGCTGCCCTCCTCCTCCTCCCAAGGGCCTCGCGCCCTTCTCCCCGTTCTCGTCGTCTTCCTCGTCATCGTCCTCTTCGTCGTCGTCTTCGTCCTCCTCGTCGTCGTCGTCGTCATCATCGTCCTCGTCCTCCTCGTCTTCTCCGTACGTGGAAAGGGAAAGGGCCGAGCAGCCCCTGCACGACCACTGCTACACGATGCCCAAAGCGGGCACGAAGGGCGAGGAGGACCTTAAGGGAGACGGAGACGGAGTCGCCCTCGAAGCGCCGCCGCAGCCGATGAAACGTAAGCCGAGGGCCTTTCTAGGGTTTTTTTCGTTGATATTGATAGTGTTCGGTGGTTTGTCGCTCGTTGCGGCAGCAGGGGAGGAAGAGGAAGAGGAAGAGGAGGAGTTGGCTGAAAGCGGGATCCCTTTGGAGGCGGAGACTCCGAGGCAGAGGGCGGCGGGATGCGGGCGGAGCGACCCGAGCGACGGGGACGACGAGGACGACCCCGGGGCCTCGCCGCCGACCTCCTACGGGTCCGCGAGCTGCGAGAAGGGGTCGGCCGAGTGGGAAAGGGCACGTATACGGTTCTTTTCGATGAAGGTGGGGCACTTGACGGTAACGGATAACGGTTCTGCAGAAGTTGGCCCTGAAGTGGATCCGGTTCCTGCGCACGAAGAAGAAGGACGAGAGAGTTGCGCTGATCTGCAAGATATGCAAGGACAAGACGTTCACGGCGATGGCCACGCTCATGTACCACTACCGTAGCCACGCGGGTATTTAATCACTAACGGAACTAACCGCCGCGTTAAGCGTCTCGTTAACGAACCGTTCGTCGCAGGCATCAAGCCGTTCGTGTGCAACGTGTGCAAGACGACGTTCACGCGCCAGCACAGCCTCAACTACCACATGCTCATCCACGGCAACAAGAGCCGGTTCACGTGCGCGGACTGCGGCCGCAAGTTCCGCCACCCGAGCCACTTCAAGGAGCACCTGAGACGGCACACGGGGGAGACCCCGTTCGAGTGCGCCGACTGCGGCCTCAGGTTCGCTATAGGGCTTCTCTATGTGCCCTTTCGGTACAAACAAACTTTGTAGATGACGGAAATCGTGTTTGACGAAGAAGTTTTTAGTTCCACTGCGGAATTAAACCTCGGTCTTTGTCAACGTATCGTTTTCTCGAAAAATAAAAGGTTCAAGACGCGGAACACTTACAAGCGGCACTTGAAGACGCGGCACGGCAAACTGCTCACGATGAACGGCATCCTCCTGCTGACGGCCGAGGAGTTCCAGAAGGTGAAGACCAACCCCAAGAGGAAGGTATTCAAGTGGGAGGACAAAGAGACCCAGTGGCCCGAGAGCTGCGCCGCGGAGAGGACGGAAAGGGCCCCTTCGCCTCCGCCGAACGGGGCCGTGACCCAGGTCCCGGTCGACGGTAAGGGCCCCGAAGAGGAGGAGGAGGAGCGAGCCCGCAAGTAAATTCCCAACTCGTTTCGTTTCTTAACCTTTCAATAGTTATAATTTATTGCGTCTGCGCGTTATCTCGATAAAAACGATACCGGTGAAATACTTTGTTGGCGGGGGAGGGGACGGGCTTTAAAAGGTGCCCATTGAACTATGCCCCTTCCCGTCGGGAGATTGGATGAACGTGAACGGCGAAAAATTGTTATTTTTTTGCTTTTTTTTTTAAAAAAAAAGGACCGACAATTGAATAATAATAATAATAACAAAGTCACAATCGATCCGAAGGTTCATTCGATCCTGCACGTGAAAGCGAAATAGACCGTACTCAAGAGGCCCTTACAGATGAAAAGACGAAGTAACTGAAGCAATCTATAGACGGTTATCGAGAGCTCGGTTACTTTTGTCCGAAAAGCAAAACAGGAATCCGACCGAGCAAATTTGCGACAACGAAGACCGCAAAGGGCCGTTTGCGCCGGGCAATTGCAAACTTCTTTAAACAAAACAAGCGCAACTTCCTCTCGATTGTGTTAATTATTATATTCTCGTTTTATAAGGTGCACTGTACAATATTTCCTAGGACGTTCAACTCGGTAACGTATTTATTTACACGATGGGTCACCGTCGTCTTCTTCTTTGGGGACCGTGACCGGCAGTGACTTAAAAAGTAAGTTTACGAAATACCTCCCCGCAAATGCGCTACGGTAACCGTAAACGCCTTTTTCGCTCGCGAGCCCCAATCTACGGGGAAGTTTAGTTTAGTCAGTGACTTCCGAAGTTTAACGTCGACACGGGCCGTATTTTCCGCAACTTTTATACAAAAATATAAGATATGTTCTATGACACGAAGTAGACAGAACATCTTGTTAGAATATAATACAAGTGGGGTCATTTTGAACGCGGGGGGTTTCCAACGAAACGGGTCTTTACTTTACGGTAACGCGGGGGAGGAGGAGGAGAAGGAGGAGGCGAAGACTTTGCCGAGCGGTCCCTCGGTGTTCCCGCAATGCGGATATCGTTCTCTTAACGATTTCTTAAAAGAGGTACGCAGTATTGTTGTCCGGTTTAAAAAAAAGAAAAGAAACAGAAAGAGAGAAAGAACGAGGTGTGACGTCAGGTGTCGTAGTCTTCGTCCAATCCGGGCGACGAAACCGTCTGCGGCGGTCTGCGGAAAGGAAAAAGGGCAACCGCAAATTAGGCCCTTAACGGATAAACGAAGGGTTACATTGTAACAACTCACGCGAGAAGGTTCTGCGCGGCGCCGAGGCTGCCGCCGTACACGATGTGCGGGTGATGGACCGAAGTTCCCGCCGCCAACACCTGCCCAAAGCGGAGATAAGGACCGTCAGGATTATAGTACGAGTTACTCGCGAGTTACGCGTACCGTCTCGCCGACGGGCGATTCCTCGTCGTCTTCCTCGCACGAGTCGGTGTCCGAAGACGAGGAGGCCGCGGTGTCGCCGTCCGTGTCCTGGCCCTGGCCCTGGCGGCTGGGGCCGGCCGCCGCAGCGGCCCTTCTCTTGGAGGCCCTCGGCCCCCCGCGACCGTTCCTGAAAGGGAGCCTCTGGACGACGGCAAAGGGCTCCGCGCTCGGTAAAGGGGTCGTTGGCGTGGCGGGAAGACCGTTGCCGGACTCGTCTTCGCCCTGGAAGTCGGGCACCGAAGCCACGAGGTCCTTGAGGAAGTCGAACTTGGTCTCGGCAAGTATGCACTGTTTCCTGTTGGGGTTAACGTAATTATTTCAAGGACCCCGATTCCTAATGTTTCTAAGATTTTTGCTTGGGCTCACAGGTGCGACGTGGTCAAGGTCCTCGCGTTCTTCTGCAGCGTCACTTCGCTTCCTTGCCTGATCAGCGACTCTACGAACAGCTCAAGGGCCCTCGGTAAGTTCTCCGTTAAGGACCTTTTTGCTCGTACAGGGTGACCCGCTCCGTTTATACACTTCCCAAAAAATATACAGAAAAACTGAATACACCATCTTGTATTATTACAAACCTGATGGTCCATTGTTATACTTATTGGGAAATTAGGTTACAAATATAATACAATGGTCCTTTTTACGCATTCATGAAGGGGCTTTCTTTGAGAGAAAAGGATATAGATTATGACAGGGACAGGAGCAGCAACTTTCCCAACTTCTTCGTCCCTTTGCATGATTTTCTTGATCCGAGCCTTGGGAGAATATTAAATAAGAAATCACCGGTTTAATTGGGCCATCCATCCAGTTAGCAGTAACAGTTGAAATAATATATACTAACCGGGGGAAACCTGGCGTTGTACTTTTTCTTCTTGCTGGGCATTTTCTTTTCGGGTTTTCCGCGAAAGATCAAGGCAGGATTTTTTATTGCCCCTTCAGTTTTAAGTAATTTCAGGCCGCTCTTATTTTAATAGAGAAAACGAGCAAGGTCACGTGACGTTACGCGATTTATACTATACGCCACTAACCCTCTTTTTAACCCTGCAAACGCCTTGTGCTATCTCGTATTATAATTACTATCTGAAATGAGGGGAGAGCGTTGTTGCGCCGCGAGGATAAGCGCAACTCGGCCGGAAACGCAACAGCATTGCGCGCAATACAGGCGCGGCGATAGGTTAGTGTTGCGTTCGATACGGGGGGTAAGTGATAAAGTTGCACGACGTCTCGCCGCCGAGCGATAAAGATGCGCGCGATCGATCGCTTTTTCGATAATTACTCGACCTTCGAACTGGCTCCTCCCCCTTCAACTCCGAACTTCCGCATTCTTCTTATTGCGCGTATCGATATTTGAAATCTAGGGCACGTGATTGTAATTACGGGAGGAATCGATATGCGGGGTAAAAAATAAAGCGATAATCGACGGCGGTGTTTGGCAACGCAGCCTCGTTTCTATGGAAAAACCCGGGTTTTATCGTAAACGCGCCCATTACGGAACGTTAAAAGATTGACGGCTGAAGTTCAGATTTCGTTTTTAGTTAAAAGTAGGGAAAATTGCCGGGAATTTTGCGAAAGAGGCTTTACTGTTGTCAGCACTTGTTTATTTTTATATAGAGCATCAAACAGTCAAGCAAGATTCGCGCTCAACAGCGATTCTTGGTTGCAATGGGCGTGAGTATGCGGTGACGTCACCGACGAAACTAGGTTCCCTAGACGAAACCAAGTAGGACGAGGCTGTTGATTGGAAAGAACAAGGAGTAGGCGGGGCTAAGCGGGTTCAAGCACTGGTTCAAGCCTCGGAGATAAGGAGGATGTAACCAATCAACGTGCACTTCTTGGTGGGGTTTTAGGTGAAACATGGCGGACCCAACCGTAGCGAGGCACGCAATTGGCCACACATTCTACTTTGTATGGAGGTCCTGTAGGCCAACTGTGATGAACCTCTGATATGGAGGATGTTACCAATCAACGTGCATTTACTGTTGAGGTGAAACATGGCGGTCCCAATCGCCGCGAGGCACGAAATCGCCACACATTCTATTCAATACGGTGGCTCTGAAGGGCCAACTCTGATGTCAGGCGCACGGGGCGGATGCAAGCGATGGAATGAACGATCATCGAGTTTAATTACACTACTATGCGAGTGGCAAGGGGATCGTTACTGTTCCTGGTGACTTTGGTCGTGGTCGCCATCTACGTGGCCAATTTGGCCGATTTACTGTCGGCGAAGCGCGATGGCCTCTCGTCCGCGAACTCCACATCGGCGAAGTTCGAGAACCGCGAATTCAAACGGCTCATGTGGTTCGTGCAGGCGAGTGTCTCGTGTTTCCCGCCGTTTTCCCTCATCAATTCCCTATAATAACGATGTACGTATACACGCAGGTCAGCGATCTGCACATCAGCATGTTTTCGGATTCGTCGCGAATCGACGACTTGAAGGAGTTTTGCGAAATAACAGTGAAAACCATTCGTCCACATGTTGTGTTGGCAACTGGTCAATAAATAATAATGTCCGGTTAATTGGGCCACAACGAGGCTGTAACTTAGCTCGTTTTGCCCCGATTAAACGAGAATTTTCACTAAAAAATGAAACGGTTAAATGTGAAGATGTTGTTTTGTCTTCGGCAGGAGACTTGACGGACGGGAAGATGGCGGAAGGCTTCGGGTCCAAGGAGATGAAAGAGGAATGGGCCTCTTACTCCCGCGTCCTCAACGAAACCGACGTCTTAAGACACACGACTTGGTTGGACACCAGGGGAAACCACGGTATAAATTGGGTATAACCGTTTATAACCGACTTCACGCGCGAGTGTCGGACTTTCTCGATCGCAGATAACTTCGACGTGCCTTCGTTGGACAGCGAGTCCAACTACTTCAGGTCCATATGGTATACGCTCGAACCTCTGTAATCGGGTCCCTCCGTGACCCGCATATCGGACGAAATTCGCGAGCCAGTAACATACTTACAGCACCTCCGTAATCCGGATAAATTTACTAACAGATGAAGTTCACAAATGTTGTTTGAACGTTTCGTATTATTTTTTTTTGGTAAGAACCCAGACAAAGTCTGGCCCGATGGACGTCCTGATTGCAGAGGTTCGAGTGTATCTGTCTTGCCGTTGTTTTACGAAGACTCCTTCGACCTTCGCTTGTCGTCTTTTCACGCAGGCGGTACTCGGCGCAAGGCGGGAATCACCCGAGGTCCTACGCTCGTAGGCTGGAGGTGGACGGCGAGTCGTACTGGTTCGTGGCCGTGGACGCGTGCCCCAGCCCGGGAGCGCGGTGGCCCTTCAACTTCCTGGGCATCCTCACGGAGGTCCGTTGTATATTCGCGACGAGACGAAATATAAGTTACGTTGAAGGTGAACCGATATGGGTGTAACGACGGCATCCGAGAGGGTTACTAGCCGTTGCGAGTAACTACTTTTTTAATAACTGAACGATGTCGGTTCGCATTTAACGAAGCCGGATAAAGGGGCCAATAACGAATTGGCTTACGAGAAAAACCCCCCCGATTGAAATTACGCAGAGCGACATGAATCGGCTGTCCGCTTTCGAGACGGCGGCCCGCAACGGCACCGCCACCTTCTGGTTCGGACACTACCCGACTTCCTGCATCCTGTCGGCGTCCCCCGGCTTACGCCACCTCGTGAGGTACCGCACCCGATCCCCTCCCCCCGAAGCGGAATCAAATAAGGACCTTTTTATACGAACCGCCGCAGGAACGGCGTCGCGTACCTGTGCGGACACCTCCACACGTTCGGCGGATTGGCGCGCCGCATGTACGCGTTGCAGAAGGCGGGCAACCTGGAACTGGAGCTGGCGGACTGGAAGGACCGCAGAACGTAAGGGCCTATAGCTGTGGAATTCAAGGTTTCCTTGTTTTTTTTTAAGGGGCCGCCGCTCGCTTTGGCAGGTACCGCGTGGGCGCCGTCGACCACGGCCTCTTCTCGTTCGCGGACGTGCCCTTCCGCCGCTGGCCCGTGCTGCTGGTGACCAACCCGAAGGACTCGCTGTTCGCCTTGCCGGCCAAAGAGCCCCTGCCCCTCGTGGCCGTCTCCACGCACGTCAGGTAAACAAAGTAAAAAAAGAAAAGGCCCATTTGTACCGTATACGCGGATGAGGGAAACGCGCGGACGCTTGCGCAGGGTGCTTGCGTTCTCGCCTCACACCGTCCGGCAGGTGTCCTTCAAGGTGGACGACGGCGATTGGAGGACGTGCGAAAGGGCCGGGGGACCGTTGTTCGTCGCGCCGTGGGACCCTTCGAGTTACGCGACGGGGCTGCACGCGATAACCGTCCGCGCCGAAGTGAGTCCGATTATTGGTTTTAAAAGCGAGAGGATCGTAACTACGTCATTTATTCTTGCAGGATGGTGCGGGAAACGAAGAGACCGTCTCTCACCAGTTCGCTTTGGACGGGTCCCAGACGCATTTCGGCCTCTTGCCCAGAATCCTCCTCATGTCCAACTTGTCGATGATCGTAAGCGAGCGGTCGATAAGTTAGCGTTCGCGTTTTCACCGACATCCCTTTTTTTGCAGGTGCAGGTCGTGTTCGGGTCGTCCGTGGTCCTTGCCGCGGCCCCTCTGTGCGCGGTTAGGGCCGTTGCGAGCCTGCGCAAAGGTGACGCGTCTTATTTTAGGAAAAACCGATCGGTGTCGCGGACGAGTGACCCTCTTTTGCTCGCGCGCGATTAAGCCGGTAGGTACCGGGTTCCCGAGCGGAGAGGGTCCTTCGGGCGCTGGGTCCTTAGACGGCTGTGGCTCGTGTCGACGCTCGACAAGTTCTACTACCCGATGGTCTTGATGACCCTCTACGTGCCGTTCGGTAATAAGGGCATTTTCTTTTTTGCGTAATGGGAATGTGAAATGTTTTCGAGCAAATGGAATGCGTCTTTAGGTCCTTGGCTCGTGGGGCATCTGCTGGAAGGCCACGTGGGCGTCATCTTCTCGTGGGGGATGTACGTCAAGGGCACTTTCCTTCCCGGGGGCATGACCTTCGTCTTCGGGACCCTTCACGTACGCGAGCCGACCCGCGCTCTGTAGTACTTACACCGTATAAGCTTTTCCCTTCCTCAGGTCTGGACCTTCAACGTGACGCTGCTGCTGGCCCTTTCCCACTGCGCCGACTCTCGCTTCCGACGCCTGACAACCGCCCGGGCGCAAACGGTCTTGGGGCACGCGTGGTCCCACGTGCCGATGGCGGCCGTGACGTCGCTGAACGCGTACGTGGCGTACTTGGTGTACCTAACGTACGGCCCTCTGGCCTTTTTCGCGAGCCCCCTTAGGACGTGGGGCTCTTTGTGGGCCGTGTACGCGTGGTACCTGGCGGCCACGCTGACCAATCGCGCGGTTCTGCCGGCCAAGTCCGTCTTCTGCCCCGGCCCCGGCCCCGGCAGAGAAGACCGTGACAGACTCGTGCCCCTGAAGCGTATCGCGTCCACGCACGAGTCCTGAGTACGTATATGGGGCCGTATCAGTCAGTATTATTTTAAGTGTACCGAGTTCCTTTCAGTTTATTAACGTCTGTTTTAATTCCCCCCAGCGATGTAAAGAAAGTAGAGCTCAAATATTCCTACTAAAGACTTATTCAGTGTGAAAGGTGATTAATATTTATTTGCCACAATAAAACCGATAAGGTATTGTATAGTAATGCGATGGAATACCTATGGGGTTACCATAGTTAGTCATACAGTACGACGGCGCTTCTACAAGTTGACTTAAATTTGGGAGTGATGAGGCTGAAAACAGTTCCTTATTGCGCGGTAACGAGCGAAAGTAGTTCTGCGATCGGGCCACTTGAGCCGATTCGCGTGACCAGATGTGGTCATCCGAGAGACTTCCATATTATCAACTTTGAATACGGTGAACTGAGTTGGAAAATTGCCTCTGTTTTTGTTTTTTTTTTATTGGACGGGGCTTGCAGTGGAATTCGTCGCGTCTCGTTGTAGGAGCGCTTTTGGTTTACAGTAGAATTCGCCGCGTCTCGGTGCAGGAGCGCTTTGGTTTCGCGTTCGGATCGAATTTCCCTCCCTCCCTCTCTCTCGCCACGTGCAAGTAGCATTTCCTTCTTCGGTAGCGAAGATTGCTTCCTGCTCGCTGGCAATGGGCACTAAACGTAAACTCGCATCGGACTTGAAAGAGAAGGAGGTGAAAGTGAAAAGGAAATGTCCCGGCAGAGTGAAAAAAGACGAGAAATACGCCGCGAAACTGGCCAAAAGACGAGCAACAGAATCTCAAAAGTCAGTATAAGTCGGGGTCATACTTATACGAAACGTATCGGTATCCGCCACGGTACGCCGAATACCGTATCGTACGTACCGAATCGGATACCCTCGCTAGCAGGCTCTCGAAAATGGAAATCTTCAAAATTTTAATGATATACCTATTTACAATTTTGAGAGCCTTCGAGCGAGGCTATCGGATTCGATACGCAGGCCGCGGTATAGGGCGTACCGCGGTGAATACCGTAACGTGACGTTTTAGTACGGCTCCTATAGGGTTCGATACGTTGGACACGGTATTCGGCGTACCGTGGCGGTTTAGTATATGACCCTATAAATTGCGTAGTAATTCGTATGATTCTTGGGTTGAGAATGTACAAAATGAACCGTTTAATTTAACCATAAGGCAATGCAAACTACATGACTACTATTTAACTTGTTTTTGCAAGTCAGATTACGAGACTTTGATGTCTATTTACTGAAAGTTAAAGTTGCTACTATTCTACAGGGTGGTGCGAAATGATCGTCCCCCCCCCCCTCTTCCGTTAATACACTTCCCCTGTATATGAATAGTAATTTTTGTATTGCAACTCTGTTGGTTATAAACACGCAGCTTTAATACGGTAATTTGCTATTTTTATCCCGAAGACAAGAAGAGGAAAAGCTTGCGGCGATGAAAAGCGAAGAAGACGATGCGCAATTCACCAGGTTTGAGAGTAAAAAGGCAACCAGGAAACGGAAACGAAGGGAAGAAGCCGACGAGGAACCGGAAGTGGAGTCCCAGGAACCGGAAGAGACCCGAGTAGACGCCGCGCCGCCGCCGCAAGAACAGCGAATACCGGATTACCCGCCCATAAAGCGGGAGAAGTTGATGGTATGCTTAGAAATTTCTCCGATATCGTCCTCGCTGTTATTAATTCCTACCACGTTTCGTTTTATTATAATATAGGAAGGGTCGGAAGACATGAGGAAAGTCGCCGTTCCCTCGCACCGCTATTCCCCGCTCAAGGAAAACTGGCTGAAGATCTTCACGCCCGTAGTCGAGTACCTTCACCTCCAGATACGGTTCAACCTGAGAACGAGGAACGTTGAAATCAGGGTAACACTTTACGGCCGCTAGGTTTTACCGGTTATTACCGGACACGAGCCGCTGTTTCGCTATTTGAACCGTTTGCCGCGCACTCCAGAGTTCGAAGGAGACGAAGGACATCGGCGCCCTTCAGAAGGCGGCGGACTTCGTGAGGGCCTTCACGCTCGGCTTCGACGTGGACGACGCGTTGGCCCTCGTGCGGTTGGACGACCTGTTTCTCGAGTCGTTTCAGGTCACCGACGGTAAGGGCCTTCGGTTCGACGCTGAGAAACCCCCATTCCCCCCTAGGTGCCCATTCGTTTTGTGGCTTTTCGCAGTGAAACCGTTGAAAGGCGATCATCTTTCGCGAGCGATCGGAAGAATCGCCGGCAAAGGGGGAAAGACCAGGTTCACCATCGAGAACGTGACCAAGACGAGGATCGTGTTAGCGGACAGGTCGGTTTCGGGGCCCTTTGCGATGAACCCCCGTACAAATAGATTCAATAAACCTTTTAAATCTTTGTTTTCTCGTCCGCAGCAAGATCCACATCCTCGGCTCTTACCAGAACATCCAGATCGCGAGAAGAGCTATATGCAACTTAATATTAGGTAAGATCCCCCAAACCGTAAAGCAACGCTAAAGGGCCCCTTTCTAAAATAAATGGAACTTTTTACGCTCGCGCGCGCAGGAAGTCCACCGTCGAAAGTTTACGGGAACCTGCGGTCGTACGCGTCCAGGGCCAGCGCCAGATTCTGAGACGTACACGGTCGGTAATTTATTTGGCGCCGAGAAATTTACAACGAAGGAAAGGATGTTGTGCAACTTTAAACTAAACGAAGCCGCGCATAGGGAAAAATTTCAAAACGTGTTTTGTTTCGTTTCCCGTCCGTTGTACGGGGAAAACGAAGGTAGAAAAAGACGGAATGATATGTTGGCGAGGAAAGGCAAGGGCGGTTTTCTTGTTTGTTTTGTACTGCTGCTGGGAAAGGACCCAAGGGGTCACTGCATGTCGGCGTATTCCCTGCTCCAAGCCGCGTAAACCTGCAGACTCTGCGGCGAAACGCTCTTGCGGATCCTCTTGAGCGAGTCGAGGAAATCCGCCAGGTCGATGTCCCGAACCTGGTCCGGGTCCACGGCCTTCAGTTCCTCGCGGTCCAATTCTGCGAGGGAGAAAGAGGGGGGTTCAACGTCAAGGGCCCCTCGAAAAGATGTTAGCGAGTATAGAGAAAGACCTCTGATCGGCGCGAGGGCCGCGTCCTTCGCGAGGGCCGTCAGGTCGCTGGCCGAGTACCCTTCCGTCACCCTGGCCAGTCTCTCGAGTTCCTTGGCGGACAAAGGGCCGTTGTGATCGGACAGGAGCTTGCGGAGGAGAAGGACCCTGGTGGCCGCGTCCGGCAGCCCCACGTACACCCTCTTGGGGAAGCGTCTTAGGGCCGCTTCGTCCAGCTCCTGCGGCCGGTTGGTGGCGCCCATCACGAGGATCCTCTCGTCCGCGTCGCCGTGCAGCTGCCCTCGGGAAAACAGAAAACAACGATTAGGGCCTCTTTCTGTTACTTCCGGCCAAAAGGACCACCTTACCCCGTCGAACTCGACGAGCAACTCGGTCTTGAGCCTGCGACTCGCCTCGTGTTCCCCTTCTTTCCTCTCGGTCAGCAGCGAGTCCACTTCGTCTAGAGGGTTCATTTAGCTACTACGTTCCTCGATAGGACCCAAAGAAGTACCGACCTATGAAGATGACGCTGGGCTGCAGCTCCCTGGCGACCGCGAAAAGGGCACGCACCATCTTCTCCCCTTCGCCCACGAACTTGGACGTGAGGGTCGCGGCGCTGATGTTGAAGAAGGTCGCGTTGGACTCGTGGGCCACGGCCTTGGCCAGCATCGTCTTGCCGTTCCCCGGAGGCCCAAACAGCAGCAGGCCCCTGGACGGGGCCCTGAGCCCCGTGAACAGCTCCGGTCTAAGGGCCGGCAGGATGACCATTTCCTGAAGAGCCTGCTTCGAAGATTCCTGGCCGACTTGACGGGTACATCGTCAAAAAAAGGGTTAGTTAGTTAGTTGAAAGGACACTTCACCCAAAGGGCCTTTTTTACCGATGTCGTCCCAAGCGACGGGCTGCCCGCCTTCCACCACCTCGTCCATGATGATCTGGGCCAGCTTAGGGTCCGCGTTGCGAGAGGTCCCTTTGCGAGCCGCGCTCCCACGCGACGGCGGCGGAGTAACGGTCCCCGCCGCCGGGCCCCTGGACAGACGGGCCCTTGGCTGTGGGCACGCGTTGACCGACAACTGCCTACGTAGAGCCGGCGGGCTTACGGTCGCCTTGGGGCAGGTCCCAGGAGAAGAAGAAGCGAGTCGAGGGACGGCCCTGGGAAGAGTGTGGCCCTTGGCGGCGGCGCCGGTGCGGCCGGGCGCGGGAGACGAAAAGGTCCTTCGGACCGTCGCCTGGGGCTTGGCGGCGCCGGAGGCTGCGCGGAAGGACGCGGCGTTGTTGGGGACCAATGACGTAGTAGAGGCATGCGTGGCGCAACGGGCCGTTTGGCGGCCGGGAGCGGGAACCGGGCCGTGCTCGAGAGGCGCCGTGCGAAGCCTCTCGATGCCCGACGCGGTCTCTGCTCGTGAAGGGCCCGAACCCCAAACAGAGACAAGTTGAGGCGAGAGAAAGAGAGCAAAGGGCCCCCTTCTCCGAGGGTCCGTTAACGTACCGAGGCAGTCGAGCCGGTCGTTGGCCATGTCCAGGTTGGCGCGCATCTTGTCGCGCATCCGCTGCGCGCGCTCCCACTGCTCGCCTGCCGCAAAGGGCCCTTTTAGCTTTAGGTCCCACGCTACTTACTGCTTACTACACGTACCTCTTCCGGCCGTGTCTATCGCGATTCCCTTGCGGAGCTCCGCGATGCCCTTTCGGTAGAAATCCATGGCCGCGTCCAGCTGACCTGCGATCCGGTTTCCGAAAAAGTTACTTTCAAGGGCTCTGCGTGTTGGACCGAGGCCCCAAGACTCTTTACCTGCGTTCTCCTCGTCGATCTTTAGGGCCTTCGAGATGTACTCGAACGCCTTGCGGTGATGGTGCCTCTGCTGGGCAAGGGCCATGTCTGCCCTCGCCTCGCCTCCGCCACCGCTACCGATAAGGGCCTGTTGCGTCTCGTTCCCTTGGGCCTCCGCCACAGCCTGTTGGGGCGCCCCCTGGGCAGAGGTCAGCGAGTCCAAGAGCCACCTGAGAACGACGAAGAGTTGGAAAGCGAGCACCCTGAGCGCGTTGAAGACGAGCACCAAGGGCAGGGCGACCAATCGGACGTTGCGCTTGTGGACTCCGCCTTCGCCGTCGTCTGCTCCATGAGCAGCGGCCAGCCCCCTCCTCCGGCCGCCGTTACTTCGCGCGGTGACCGCCAAATCCAGGCTTTCACCTTCCTCGATGCCGTGTTATTATAGCAATAAAGGCAAGGTAAGACGCCTGCCTGCCTGCCTAACCACCGAGTTCCCCCATTCCCCTCTCTCTCTACCCGATGGAATGGAACCAGGCCGTGCCAATGGAATAGAACTGACTTTTCCGTCGGCCAATCGGGGGGCCTACGCAGCGTGATGACGTCACGCCGCGCTTCGGGTTAGGCGGCTGAAAGGCAGTCCGATGACGCCACATTCGGCGGAACACTCCCATACAAACGGAGTGGAACTTTCGCGCGCCGCGGCGCTTCCGCCTACGGATTTCCCGAGCATTTATCCTCCTCCGTTCCGATTTTAATATGAATGGGTTGTTAATTATTTCTTATAACTATAAACGGGTGACCCGGATCCTTTTGTATGTCAGTACTGATTTTTGCCATCGTTAAAACCGTTATTCGAGCTTTTACATATCGTGTAGTTTTTTTTTTTCAATTCGACATCGACCGTTGAACGTTCGATTTCCTTTTTCAAATTCAAACGCGATGGAACGTTTAGAACGTGGGGCGGGGCTTAAAGAAACTCGTACGAACCTGGAGATGAACGCCGTTGTTATTTCGACAGGAAAACGAGTATAGGTCCAGCTGCCTGTACGGACTGCAGTAATCCCCCGCAATAATGTTGTATTTTTGTATCCTTTTTTTAAGATTGCAGGAAGTGGGCGGGGCGAGTAACTTCTAGCCACGTGACGCGCAAAATAAGTGTTGCCAGCCGTTTTTTCTCCAGTAAGTACAGTAGTATTTCGATACATATGTATTGAAACTTTAAGCTCCTCCCACTATGTCCATCAAAAAACAACTCACCAAGAACTATAGGACCGCAACGATTGAAATTACCTTGTGAGATCAATACGCGTCACGTAAAGGACTCTTTGCTTTATTGAAAGGGCACTGACACGGCATTTCTTTGTAGGTGCGTGGATTTAAGGGTCCGCGCTTCCACGGTCCCCGAGCCAATCCCTGAGGTAATCGCAGCCGGCGGGAGAGATGACCGCGTCCTTTTCGCATTCCTGCAGCATCTGCGAAAGGTGCCCGTCCCGTATACTTACGTCTCGACGAAATTTAAAGAGGACCTTACCGGACAGAAGCCGCAGGGGACGCGCAAGATTCCCGGCGGCGGCGCGATCGGCTTCACGGACACGTACACGTTGACGTTCTCCGATCCGCGGATGCCGAGGGAAGCGGCCACTTTGCCGTCGTAGCGCAGTATGTTGAGGATGGACTGGATGTCCTCGACGGACAGGTTGACCTACGACGGTTTAAAAGGGCCCGTGACGGGAGGAGAGAGAGAGAGAGAGAGACAGGGGGAATAGACGTAAGGTCACCTTGCTTATGCCCAGGTCGTTGACGTACTTCCACACTTCCTCGGTGGACGCGGACGCCTCGACGCGGGACCTCGCCGTAGAGGCCTTCTTCAGCAGGTAACCGAGGCACTGCTGGTACAGCACGTCCACGAACTCGGCCTCGAAGTCCTGGTCGCTGTACCACGTGCCGCCCGTCAAGGACCTGTCCGGTTCCAGGTTGAACAGCATGTACACCTTCTTCTTGGAGGCCTAACGTGCGTGAACCCTTATTTTCAAACGGCTTTTTTTTGCTTAAAGGGCTCGGGGTTCGCCACGGTCGTCCAACGTACGTTCACGGACTTGACGGCTTTGATGAACTTCTTGCTCTCGAGCGACTTGAGGACCTTGTTCACTTGGGTCATCGGCAGGTTGCTCTTCATTCGGATGTCGCGGATCCATATTCCTACGAGACGGGGGGGTTATTACGTTGATGCGGACTACTACGTAACGGACCTATGTACCCTTGTTGCCGGCCTTTTCTACGATCTGGTAGACTATTTTCTCCTCCGCGTCGGCCCCTTTCACTTTGCTGGCCGCTTCGGGGTCCTTCAACCGGTAAACCAACTCGTTGCCTTGTTTCAGCAGGTCAAGTTGGCCCTAAAAGCGTGCGGCCCATGTTAACATTGAATCCGTTTAGTTTAATTCCTGGTGATCGGGGAAAAGGAAGCGGTAACGTATATAGGTAGGTACCCGGGACAGAAGTCGGTTGATGGCCATGGCCCTTTGCGCGTTCTCCACGTTCGGGATGGCATTCTGCAAGTCGCTGTTGGTTAGCCCTTTCGGGTTCTGCTGACACAATTGCACGATCCTTTGTGTACGGATCCGGCCATTTTCATGTGGAAATAATATATATAGTCAGTTTCAACTGCAATCCTCCTCTAGGGAAGTAGTTCTCCAAATTTTCCAGTATTTTCATTTGAAACGGTAATTATAGAAACAGCAATTATGGAAAAGCTATACGTTGGTGTGCAATATGTGGACATGTATCGTAAAGCGCTTTTGTTAATGGAGTTCGTTCGAATTAAATTTGGTAAAAAATCCCCAATTTTGTGGAGTTCATTACAGCTAATCGACGCTACATTGAGTTGAAATAGATTGTATATTTGGAATAGTATAAAGATAAAAGTGAAGGAAAATAGATGTACACCTGCTTTCCAAATCGACGGCTTCAGCAGGCGCAATGCCCTTTGAAGTGCTCGCTATCGCCGCCATTTTAACTTATTGTTGTTACAATTTCGCAGAATATGTGCATACTATAGGTTGAAAACGAGACTGACTACGAATTTGAAAGTGTGCCGCCATTTTAACGCGGATTACGAGGCGGCGATCCGCAGCAAACTCGTTCCGACCCGCATGTACTTGCGCGCGGATCTTGGCGTCCGCAACGTTCGAAGACGTCACCCGTAAGCGAACCATTGTCACGTGATCGAACAGTTGCGTCGCCTCGACCTGTCGCGCAAGATAACGGAATAAGCGCACTACGCATCGCCGGTTGCGTTGCCAACGGGGCAAGAAAGCGTTCGTTCATCTATGTATCGCTTTGTCTATATTTATCGGAAAGTTTTGAAGCGGGAAATTGTTAATGCGGATCGCATGGGTCGATCCGCAAGTTGATGGAAGGGACGCTTTGCGCCGGCAAGCGGCAGACATCTTGCGACTGGCCAAAATGACAGAAGATCACGAAGAACAGGAGCCCTGCCTCGAAATCGGAGTGAGTCGGTCGCTTGCCAGTTAGTAATAATAACGCGCGTTTCGAGAGATGCGGCAATCTAGCTTTTGAACGGTTTATTTGCGAGCAATATCGCCATTTCTCGTACTGCGCAGTACGTAGGGAATTTTCAAAATGGCTGCCGGGGGGAAGCGCGAAAAACGCAGGTGACGTCATTGAACGTGACGTGGCGATCGGACTAATATAATCCACAAAACCGTTATTTTATTATCGCGTCATTCATTATGGACGCTTCTCTGCGTCATTTTATTGCCGAAGATGCGGGTTTTTTTTACCCGTAAATGCCGCCATCTTGCGAGCATTCACCATGAAACTGGCGTATTGATTACTATGCCGTACCGATTGCTACATCGTATCGGTTACTATACCGGTTTTTGCTTGCTTTCACCACGAGATGAAACTGGCGTATCGATTATTATACCGTACCGATTGCTAATTCGTATCGGTTACTGCACCGGTTTTTGCGCGCAAATGCGGCTATCTTATTTATTGCGAGCCTTCACCATGGAACCGACGTATCGATTCCTACACCGTATCGTATCGGTTACTGCACCGGTTTTGCGCTTAAATGCCTCCATCTTGCGAGCCTTCACCGTCGTACCGATTGCTACACCTTACCGTATCGAT
>WWPM01022099.1:0-15807 GCA_023279145.1 Glomeris maerens
TTCTTTCAATAAGATATTTTCGAAATTTTGCTGGTAGTTAAGTTACAAATTGTCATCTATATTCTAGGTAGGTATAGGTTTAAATTCGGTAGTCGATACAAAATTCGGTATTTAAAATAATCCTGCGAGCCTTTATATTTTTGCCGAAATAGATAGGTACATTAAAACCTCTGTAATCCGGACGCCCATCGACCGGATTACAAATGTTTTTGTGTAATAGTGGCGAAAACTATAGGACGTGCGTATGTAAACTTTTTGTTAGCAATAGCATTGAAAATGTAACGGATCGATCTTCATTGAATACTTTTCCATCATAATGAACAATACTTGCAATTGTGTGGAATGAAATCGTGGTAACGTAAGTCTTTATGGCGTCGGCTAAGAATTCGAAATTATTTGCATATTTCCCCACCATCAGGATGTGATTATCTTCTGTGTATACAATTCGCCAAAACCTTGTTCATAGGATTCTAAATATAATTTAAACATTTTCCAGAAATTGATTTATTAATAAAACTTATAATTTTGTCCTGGAGTTTCTAGGTGTATAATCTCGTGGGAATAAAGGATTCCAACAAGGATAGTAGCGAGATTAATTTGGTTGGTAATGCATTAAGCAGTGCCCCCCCCCCCCCCCCATTACACTTGAGACATGTGTATGCATAATAAGAAAGGCAGCAGAAGGGGAAGGTGGTATAAACGTAGAGGCACGTTGGTTTAAACTTTATTTGTGTTACGAGCATTGTTTTGAGGACTAGACAAAATATCAAAAGATCTGTTTTCGCTTGTAGGTGTAGTGTTGCGGTTTGCGGTTAATTATTTATTCAAACGGCCCAACGTTGGAATGCCTTCATGAAATGGTTGCTGAAAATACCATTGGCCGGGGTGTTTCGCTGTGTTTGTGATGCACTACTTTGTGCATATGACTTTCGAAAAGGAGCATGCATAATAAGATTAGCTGCTTTTCATACTATTCTCTCTCATCTTGGGTAATGCCAGCGACATAAGCTTTTCTACTACAACTGCATATTTGATGTGCGTAAAATCTTTGCGATTTCAGATCATTCTGGCAAATTTGCATTTTTCTTGCCTGTGAGCGCTGGTTACGCACGTGACAGAAAAAGCTGTGAAAGTGTTCCTTGAAGCAAAACGCTTTAGGCAAGGAATACAAAATGTGCAACTGCATATATTCTGTAAAATACGTGTTGGGCATATAAGCTGTCGGGTGTTCAAAATTCACGTTAGAAAAATTCATGTGCACGACCCATGATCTCGTTAGCACATGAACCCCTTAACAAGATAATCGTTTTCTTGACTCACAGTTGCATATCGTCAGTGCCTACCCAGCCTAGTATAGCCATATTTTGCCCAGTATACATATCTAATAAATAAATATATAAATTAGGGGCCATCCATAAATGATGTCACGCATTTTGGAGACTTTTTGGACCCCCTCTCCCCCCTATGTCACACATTTGTCACATTGCCCAGAACTCCCCCCCTCCATGTCATGTCCCAAATTGTGGCTTAAAACAATAAAATGAGGCAAATGAGACAATGCATTTTTATGAAATTATTAAATTTCATCGAAAATAGGAGCAAGCCAGATGGCTAAATCAATGTTGTTGGACCACGTGATCTTGTATTTAAAAAATAACAAATTATGTCTGAAATATAACAATATTTTAGAGTGTCATTGCTATGTTAATTACCTGGGGTCTTGGTATCTACTTCTTTCCATTTCTGGAATAAATCTTGAAACAGAAGGTGTAAATGATTTTTACATTCACCCCTCCCCAGCCAATCTGAGGTGGGAATATTTGACCCTTCCAATGCCCATATTAGGTAGGGGGATTAGAAAACGGGATGTCCATGGGACTGAAAATTCAATTAAAACTGCATTTCTATTAAAAGTGTCAGCTATAAACCTTAATTCAGGTGTGTGACATCACATAACTAGTAATATCCCCCCCCCTCCCTTGTCACACTTAGTCACACTTTGAGCGACCCCCTCCCCCCCCCTTGCAGCGTGACATCATTTATGGATGGCCCCTTAGAAATAAGTTGGGAATGTTCTTGAATGCTGCATATAAATGATACGATGAGACAATTTTCTAATCCGTTAAAATTGATATTATTTTCCGCAAGCATCCGTACTGAATTACATATTCATATTATGATCTAGACACTACAAAATAAACCAATTCATTGTTTGTTGTAAAATATTGTGTCTTTTTCCAATGTTGTACAAAAAATCTGTTATAATTCAGCATGACATAATAAAAAAGCACCCAATCGGACGTAAACTTTGCTCAGACTAATTTCACAATGCTCTGTAACTTTCAAATGGAAATTGGTGTTCTTACTCGAACAGTTTAAAGTAACATTTTTCAATGTTCAAGGTCACAATTTTTTTGCGCGGTGTACTTTGCACATGGACCCCGATCATGACAAATTTCAAAGGTTCTCGATTTGGTGTCGGTGACAACATATTTCTGGGACAACCTGTAGAACGAGTTGTATCCCAGTGCTTTCATTTTGAAGATATTCGTGGAACTCGAGCTCGAAGCTATTGAGGGATCATCCATAAAATACGTTCGCTTTAAGCGGGGAGGGGTCTTTGGTGACTGTGACAAAAGTGTACGATAAAATGGGGATGAGGTTATACATAGTACATACATTGAAATCTAAGCCATTAAAAAATTATATTTTCTTTACTATTAACTTTAATGTGTAAATTTTACCAGAAAAGGGGGGGGGTTCATTTATATTATACGTGACGTTCGCACAGGGGGGGTGTTGCGAGTTGTTACAACTTTTTTACAAGGGGGGGAGGGGTCCAAATTGCAGCGATTTTAGCGAACGTATTTTATGGATGATCCCTTGAAATGTATGCAAATGTTCGTTAATTGTTATATTGCATCACTTTTGGTGAAGCCTCGTCTGGTTTGCCATCATTACTGAAGGTTACCGACTTCATGAATACTCTCAACCTCTACCGAATTACCACGTTTAAAATTTACGACTTAATGATTTATATTTATAAAAGTATATGTGATTAGCTTGTGATTCGGATTTATTACACCTGTATGGTTTCAACGTGACCATAGGGTAATTTGAGGATATGAATTTATTTATGCAGCTCCCAGCTTGTAGAGTTGAATACCATTTACAATGGTAACGGAGTCATTGCGCTCTCTAGAAGGCCAGGCAAGGGACATGCGGAGGAGATCTTGAAGAATTTTTTCTATAAAACCAACTGTCTGAACATTTCCAGAAATGGTTTTCTTGGAGTTCCTGTTATTTAGGTTACTATGTAAGTTATTTAGAGAGTCAAATGTTCAATCCCTGTTCTAAATTCTCATTTACATTCATGAGCTGCTTTTAATGGCTTGTACTTTAATAAAACGTCTGTAATTGCCTTTTGTTTTAAATCGGTCATGGCAGTTTTTGCATAAGTGTTTAGCTGTCTCCATCCAAAGAAACTTCAATGCATAGATCTTAACACAAGAGCTCCGAAGCAATCATTGCGACAAATTAAGCAATTTAGTTAGCATTGGAAGTCCCACTGTACACTATAGCCATTGTTATTGGTTAATTCCAACCAATTTCCAAGCAGTTATGTACGCACTCGAAATATTGAAGAGCCTGTAGTGCGTGCAGATTCACTTTGCAAAGGCAAATATCTAGGCTTGTTTTGCTCTCATTACTGTGAGTGTTGGATCTAACCAATCGAATGAAAGGATTCGGGTAAAAAATAACTTTTTTAATGTAGGTAGTCTGCTCACTACATGTGCTCCATTCGGAGGTTGGAGCCAAACTGCCCCTTTTTTCCGTGTTGTCGCTTTTTAACTTGTTTATTGCCCTTTTTGTTGGTTTTCTCCTGTGAAATCTTCCTGCAGATTCTCAAACGTTTTTTTGCCGGATGTAAGGTCGTTTATGACCTTAGAGTTACAAACGACTATTTTTGTTGTTGGTGTTGACAATTACTTACAGTCTTAATCGGCCATTAATTTCCATGTCATTAATTTTATTATTCTGTTATAGCTCGGCGAACATCAACATTTCGGCTATATTGGACTCTCTCCTGCGAGGGTATGACAAGCGCATCAGGCCAAACTATGGAGGTAATGTTGTTTTCGTGTCATCTGTTCGATACATTAAAAATCGTGTATCCGTGGCGATGAACGCAAAATTTGCATACACTTTAATCCAGCTGAACTTTCTCTAACATCGGTAATGTATACATATTTCATAATTGGAGACATTTCACTTTGGTATCTGCAGTTAGACCATGGTATAAAAGTGCTCTTCATCGGTAATTCGTTATTTCTAATGTCGGCGAAATTTGTTATTCTATTTATACAATTACGTGCATTTGATGGAATATGATGTAATCTTTTACAAAAATTCTGTGAACTATTGGCCTACTACATATGTGTGCGTAATGTGTATCCATGGTTTTGCTATGCGATTGAATGGATTCCAAGCAGAATTGTTTCAAAATTGATGGCCCTCCCCATTGGAAGACAACATGCTTTGGCTTTATTTATTTGGATTCAAAGGAATAACAAACATTTTTCGGAGTATGTGGCTCAGTTTGCTAAATTGCCAGTATGGCAAGTGCATGGAAAGGGAAGTACATTTGCTTGTCCTAACGTTGAGCAAACATGATCCGTCAGGCTTTTTCATCATGCAACCATAACTTCCGCTGTAATGTTTGTCTCATTTTACTTTTTGAAAATGAAGACAAACTTTTCACATGTTGATTAATGGTTTTTCTTCACCTACGCACTATACAAGTGAATAGAAGTTACAATTGACCGATTCCTTCTTGCGTATATTTACTCGGCATGTTTGCAAAGTGCAATTTTTTTATACCTACACAATCTATTTCCGTTCCGTTTGAATGTGCGTTTCCGTGTATTTTATATGCGAAGAGGATTACTTGATGCGTGCTCAGCTTAACGGGATCATTAGTTATAATCTGCACCCAGAAAAATACTACTAATATCTTCATGAAGAACGCAGACATTAAAACGTCTGTATGCGTTGCACGTTACTTCTTTCCAAATTAATTTGGGCACTCCCACTTGCTTTTTTAGTGAATTAGTATACCATGCAATCAATGCAATGCTACTGCTTAAATTATAGTGGAGAAATACACTTTTTTCCAGATTAACGGATGATACCAATGTAATCGGCTAAAGCAGGATTGGAGATAGAGAGCAGAAATCTAGCATATCTTAATTTATATGGAAATGTGGTTGTCTTTTAATCTAATGGTATTGAAATTTGCGCAATAGACGGATATCGTCCTACATATAAGAAATATACAAATTGAGAATTAATGTCTTCCATCGGCACTCGTCTAAATATAGCAAAATCCTTTCGGAACACGTGCAGTTATGCATGTATTTTCAAAGTTTTAATTTAATGAGTAGGCTTGATGCACGATTATTATTTGTGGTCTTCTGTTAGCCGAGATTATTCCGTCAACGCTAGAGCATTACTAATGTAAATCCATGTAATCCGCACTCTTGCAACGAAACGAGTTTTCGAATGTGTAGTGTGTAGAGTATTGGGGTGGTAGAGATGAAGGTATAACGTGATCGCATGCATAGTTTCACCATTTTAAATGATAAACTGTGTGTAGATTACTTGTATATTGACGTGCATTGTGTAGATGCAGCATAAGAAATCCTCAGTCCAAATACTATCATTGAAAAGGCAAAGATTGCTGCCATGATTAAATGGTTGTCTCCCAAATGTGCCTTGCAAAATGTCAACCTGCATCAAATTTAGTAAATTTGCCTTTTTCCATCGCTGCTATAATTTAGTTAATGAGATTTTTAAGCAAAACATAATTAAACAAGGTATACTTCATCTCTATTTACAAAATTTAGAAATTCAGTAAAAACGATGAAATGAAATGCTTGCTCAGCAAGGAATATAAATGAGAAAATTGATGTCAGAAAAGGAAAGTGGCAAGCAAGTAATTTGAGAATGGCATGCACAAAGAGAATACAACGGGCAATGAAAGACAAGTAACAGCGTGATCGATCTGCTCAACACCTTTATCCGTTGTCTGAAAACCTCATTAGAGCTTCTTGCTTCTTCCATCATCTCTGAGTCGACGAAACTATTTTGTTTCATGCCAATAATGCATGAAATGGAAAGAATTTCTTGTACAATACAAGAATTATAAAACTCGCACAGCACATATAATTCGAAATTAGTTTTAATCGTCTTTACTGCAAAAGCGAATTGATAGAAATGCTATAATACTTCCAAAATACTATTAGCAAGAATTGGTATGCAGGATGTTGCAGAATTACAGGGACAAACAAGACATAAAAGTTCCTATATACCCATGTCCCCAAACTCTTGGGTTTTTGAATAGTACGTACATAAAATGTGGCATCCATAATTCATGCTCCCCACATCTTTATTAGGAACGCATAATGAATGATCAATGGAAAGATGTGGGGAGCATGAATTATGGATGCCACATTTTATGTAGGTCCTATTGAAAAACGTAAGCGTTTGCGAACATAGGTTTATGGGAACTTTGTCTTGTATTCATGCAGGGAATAAATATGCCCTATCAGCTTGTCCCTGTAATTCTGCAACACCTTGTATATCCTTGGGATATTGTAACTGTAGTACCTACCAAAGGGTCAGGAGGCAGCTGTTCCTGGTCAGGCGGATTTGCATTGCAGTCTTGTTTTTCTCCAAATCTTTTGACATTGGATTTCCATGCAATTTTCTTCGCACAACTGGCAATCGGGAGCAAATTTTTTTTACTTAAGTGGAAAATCTCAAATTATAAACGCACCGTTTGATGGATGCTGGAATATTCATATGGTTTCAATTGTAGCTGGCCTAGATACAAATCCAATTGTACACCATAATGTTGCTTGACATGATATTTTAACGGAAGCCAATTTGTGTCAGGAGGTTAAGGTTGGTCCGAAAGTTTACGATTCTCTCCTAAACTTCACTGTGCATGCATGCATCCGTGCCAATTACGTTCATTTGAAATTCAAAGGATTTGATGTTTGCAAGAATTCAAATATCAAATCCTGTGTAAAGCTGAAGGAATCGTGGGGAAGCTCCGATAGCTTATTTCATTTCCCTAGCTACGGAATTCTGGTGTTTGACTCGCAGGGCCTAATCGATCAGAAGATTGAAGTTGTCTGGGCTACTGTGAGCGATTAGCGGTTTTGGTGTCCTATCGAAGCATTGACTGCGAAAATTTGGTATAATGAGCGTCGATTACGTGAAGAGGGTCATGCCAAATGCACGAGAACTATCTGTGAATTGTATTCGTCTGAGGTGCTGTCCTGACAACACGAAGATAATTTTCATCCCCTATCGATTCTTCATTGAAACCTCGAGAAATACTGCACACGAAACGGCTACTTGCTCTGAAGTAATACTGATTTTTCGTGTGACAATTGGGGAGATGAAGTAAGAAGTAACGTGGCTAAATTTAATGACGTTCCATTTCAAATGACGTAAGCTCTGATGTCACTAAAGAACCAGTAGGACGTATCAGTAGGTACCAACGTCACTTCAGATCAAACGTCATCCATGTTAGTCACGTTACGTCCTACTTTATTTTGCTAATAAAGACGTTCATAAAGCTAGATATAACCCGAACACAAATCTACGACTGTAAATACAAGGAAGTACGATAACTCAATCTGTCGAAGGATATAAATGTGCCTTAAAAATTCTTTTCAATTACAATACTTGTCCTTATCCGCATAAAATTGAGGCCTTTTTGGTTTCTCGGAATGAACTGTAGGTAATGAATTATTTCATTACAGGTATGCAATTCATTCATTTGGAAATGTTCCAAGACAGTGCAGCAGTATATGTATTTAAATAAAACTGAAAGAACGCAAAAAATTGTTCATTTAAAAATGTCGCCTAACGCCGAGTGTTCCACTTACCAATTTATGTCAGAAATGATAGGCAATGAATTTAATTTCCTGTCTGTATAACCTCTATGATAGCCGTTTAGCGATTACTAAAGTAATTATTCTGGTGGTAACTCAGCCCTTTGGAAAAATAAAGATCTTCGAGCAACTATAAAATTTTTAATAGATTTGGTGTTCTGCACTATACAGGGTGTTGCAGAAATACAGGGACAAACTGACGGTATATTCCCTGCATAAAAAGAAGACATAAAGTTCCTATGAACCCAAGTCCGCAAATGCTCGGGTTGTCAATTAGGAACCGGAATGTGACATGAATAATGAATGCTCCCGCTTTGGGAAACTAGCTGGTAATACGGTCGGGATCGTACTTTGAAGCCCCCTGACCTCTCGCCCAGGGAACAGTCGTTTATCAAAAGTCGTGAGACTGGTTTTTAATTTATTTGTTGCATGTTGACCAATTTGGACCAAATTTTTACAGTGTGACCATTGACATGCCCCCGATGCAATCCATATAGCGCGCTTGGATTTTTTTTGTATTTCAGGTAAATAGCGGTTTTTCACGAACAACTCAAAAACCGAATTAACTAAAATTATTTTGACAACGGATTCGAGTTTTGTGTGGTCGAATCTATAAATCCACATAGCTATTTTGCCTATTAATTTTTTTTTACTATACCAAATGTTTTCAAAGTGAAAATGTCAAACTGAATCAAAGTTCCATTTGCAAATTAGTGAAGCAAAACTGGCTGCTCATATACGTGAACTCCCTTACAGCCTCAAACGGTGACGGGTCAACATGGAAATCACAGTAATTATTGTGCATTGTGGGTTGGCTGATGCTCCCTTTCGCAGTGTGCAACGGAACAAACAGACCGTCATGTGTGTCCAGATACTATCAGTCTTGCTTTATTAACTCACAGGACATTTTCAAAATGGCTACCACCTATATCAAAGCATGCCTGACACATCTGAAGCATGGAACGCCGGACAGAGTCGAACACCCCTGGAATTTCACAGATCGTTTCCGCAGCTACAGCTATGCGTGCCACGAGGTCATCTACTGTGTCAATAGGGGCATCGTATACCAGGTCTTTCATAATTCCCCAGAAGAAGAAATCGAGGCATGTCAGATCTGGCGATCGTGGTGACCAGGCTACGGGTCCACGGCGGCCTATCCATCGGTCACCAAATGTAACCGTCGGGTATTCTCGCACGTCACAACTGAAGTGAGATGGTGCCCCGTCATGCTGGAACCATATGTTCATCCGCACTGCCAAAGGGACGTCCTCCAGCAGGCACGGAACCACATTACCAGCTAGTTTTTGAAAGTGGGGAGCATTCGTTACTCGTATCACATTCCTGTTTCTAATTGACAACCCGAGCATTGCGGACATGGGTTCGTAGGAACTTTGCCTTGTTTTCATGCAGGCAATATACCCGGTCAGTTTGTCCCTGTAATTCTGCAACATCCTGTATATTGGAGTACTTCTAATACCACTCGAAGCTTTTAAACAAGCTGTCCCACATGATGGCCCAAAATGTAGAGCATATTATGTACGAATTGCAAACTCTTGCTGCCGCTCCTAATCTGCTACAGCACTAATACAGCCATGATGATGGCATATATTAATTTGATTCCTCGCATTATCAAAGGAATGGGTCCAAACAGCCAATTACACTGGTAAACAAAAAGTGACTTTTGTCGTGTCACATGATAATTGGCTGGGTCTTACAGCATTTATAATGGCGAATTCAGGTTTAGATTATTTCCAACAAACGAGGTTCTCGAGTGACACACCTTTACATTAATAGCAACCCATGTATATTAAAAACTTCACGAAGGCCTTACCTATACTGTGAAATTAGACGACAGTTAACTCTTCCCCATAATATAGTGCTTCTCTCCTAGTATAAACGACAAAGAGGCCAGTTACAGTAACTTGGTTATTTTTAGCTACCTATATGAAAATCAGGAAAAAGTCTAGAGATGTTGTTCGAGCGGCAGTCATCTGCTAACTGACTTCTAACGATACACAAACCGCGGCACATCCGCCTGTTTTATTTGTTATTGAAATGCAACGCTGTGTTCTACACGTAATCTTACTACTTACTGGTGGTATACACTACTATGATACTGCGAATGTCCTTGAAAATGGCGTCCAATGTCATTTGCAATGGCATTGTCGTAATCGACACATGTCACTTCCTATACAGGGTGTCTCTAAATTCATGGTCAATACTGACAGGGTATCTTCCCTGCATGAAAACAAGATATATATATATGTAGTTCCTATAAAATTGTCCCCAAACGCTTAGGTTTTTAAGTAGGACCTACATGAAATGTGACATCCATAATTCATGCTCCCCACATCTTTATTAGGAACGCATAATGAATGATCAATGGAAAAATGTGGAGAGCATGAATTATGGATGTAACATTTTATGTAGGCCCTACTTAAAAACCTAAGCGTTTGGGAACATATATTTATAGGAACTTTGTCTTGTTTTCATGCAGGGAAGATAGCCTGTAAGTATTGACCATGGATTTAGAGACTCCCTGTATATTGGTCAAATAATTTTTCATCTAAGACTTCCTGTTCCTGAGATGAACCTGATCTTTTACATCCTTTATTTAAAATGACTTCTTCAGTTAGAATATGCGCAAGGTGATACTATTTTAACTCAACTTGAGGTATACAACCGCATCTGTGTATAATAACTTTCAAATGTGCAAATTGGTTTTCAATCGGTATAATTATTAAGGTGTAATGCAAACTTATAATGTGGAATTTGCATAGTGAAGCATATGATAGTTGGGTAAATGGGATTTGATAGTGGCATCAGGGAAATGTCAATAGTTTACAGAAATACGCGATCCGTGTAGGGCGACAATGACAAATGACTCGAGACCTAAAAGTAAGTGGTGATTTTATTCGGGAACTGCTTGGCAGACGGGGGCAGTTGGATCTGTTGGCCAAGAAAGAAACAAGAATTGTAAATGGTGTAGCTGTATGCCTACCAAAACCAATGAAGTGTGCAATACAAAGATTTAAGACTGCCAAATACTCTTATGAGGCCAACTGAGTTGAATGGGCTGGTAAATCTAGAGAAACCATTGCAGCTCTCATTTCAGGCAATTCTGTCTGACGTGGTGGCGTCTTTGTCGTAGAAACAAATGGAGCTGTGGGCAGGCAGCAATAAACATTTTAGCTCGTAGGAGGACTGAAGCTGATGCATGAAATTTTTAGTCTTCTAACTTGTGCATCTATACACATAACCAATTAAGAATACAAATTGTTCGTCAGATTCCCAGTACATATTTTTTTACTAAAAGCGTTAGCACCATATTTCTACTTATGTAATATAATTTGTATAAATGAAGCATTCCCTATTGCGCGTATATCAGTTTGTTATCAAAGAATTCACAAAATAACTCCCAGCAGCAAGATATACACCGAAAATAATAAAAACAATTTCGTGTCCAAGGGATTTTCATACTATAATTTATCATTTTGCTCCACTTTGACTGGCATTTTTGAAATTATTTGAAAGACGTTGAGCAATTGAGTGCTATGCATCATTAAACTTTCAAGTGAAATATGTTAGAAAACACGAAGTAATAAATTGCAAATTTGATTGTCCTGGTGGACTACAAGCAGAAAATATTCTATTTTCACTATCCTGTAGGTTAATTATAGCCACATTGATTTACTTTCGGTATATTTCTGGGTTATTCATCATCCTGTTGTGAGCGAAATATTGCATCATTATAACCTTTTTTCAGCCTGTAAATGCATATTCTCATCAAATGACAAATTGATTCACTTCGCAGCCCAAGTATATACAAGGTGCCCCTCAAGTCTCGATTCTGATAGCGAACGGTAAAGGCGGTTTAATGTGTAGTGTTTGCTTCCCCCATTGCAGCTAGTACATAAATTTTTAATCTACATTCGCTATAAAAATTGCTTGCTTAGGCCCGTATGCAATACCTGTAAATACAGTATTTACCGATGACTAAGATAGGTGATGTATCTAGTCGCACACTACTTATCTTCGACGTGTCCTTATTTAAAACCATTTTATTTAAATATGGTTATTTAGACATTTGTTGATTCATTGTCAGTGATGCACCGAAATTCCCTAATATTGGTCATTTACATATGTCGTATTGAAAGTTTTTTCAAAAATAAAATCACCAAGTAAACTTAAAAAAAACTTAATTACAATCGTTGATAATTTGTTTTAATTTGGTGGCTTACATCCATAATACGAGTCTTCTGTAGATAACGTATACAAATGTATTACTAAGTGTAATGCATATACGTGTACATGAATCTAATTGATTTTGTTGTATCCATATAGAGAACTAGGTTTTTTATTTTCATGTATATTACAATGGTAAATGCCATTTTAAAGCGGTGTGGCCTATTTTGCAGAATTAAATTGGTTAGGTCGTCTGTCTATGATAATTGACCTATGGTATGTGATAAACGGTTGGTACTTGTTAACTCAGAAATTTGTTAGTACATTATGCAACCCATATTTATGTGACAATACTTTACCCTAATTTTCGTATATCTGCGATATGAAAAACTGTCATATCGGTTTACCTTTAACATCACAGTGTGACGTCCATGCGCGTTTTGTTTTTAAAAATTCAGAGGCGCTGTTCTAACGATATGAGCTGCCATGGAAGTGATGTGGCCTACATTGATCAGTCAATTCTGGTTTAGAAGAGGACTGTCTCCAAGTGATGGCAGTTAATTTACCTATGTTTTTCTTTAACACAAATGATGGCATAGCTTTTTTGAAGGAATGACTTTTCGTATATGTTGAAGGTACAATTTGAGTTCAGTGCTTCTCAATATAATACGATCGATACATGCTCGTATACAGGGTGTCCCATAAATCTGTTGTCACTGCCTCCAAATTAGAATGCTTCCTTTCATGGTCAACATATTTACCGGAATGTGTTATCATGATTTGGTGCTCATGCACAGCATGCAAATGTCGTGACCCTGAGCAGTGTTTGCAAGGTTATTCAAGAAATTTTCTTGAGTCGTTTAAGCTAGAACACAAGTTCCGTTAGAATCCTAACTGCTGCCAGGACTTTCCTACTTCAGCATAATGTCATTATAAATTCGCCCGTCACCCAGTCAGACAATCTCAAGTAGACCAATTTGACAATGCTCTACTACTCTCATATTGGCACTAGGTTTCTAAACTGAAGTGGCTCAAGGAAAACCTTTGAATGGCCGTGAAAACGCGTTGGAAGGTCACCACTTTTGCACATGCTGTATGTGGCTCCCGATCATAACGCATTCCAATGGATATCTCGATCTTTACAGGAAGCATTCAAATTTGGTGGCTACAGGTATATTAGACGGCCTATATGAACATATGTTACCGCTAAAGTGCAGATTAACTATGGTGATCCGTTAAAGTGCGGAAAAGTCGTCTTCATTTCTCCGGATGAACGGAACAAATTCTGATATTGGTATTATAATATCGCTACCAATATCCATCCAATGTTATTTCAGTTTTGCCGCGTCTTGTCGCCGGTTGTTTGTATTTCTGAAAATTGGCCTACGCCAATAACGTGGAATGCTTCCCTAGTAACTGCAATTGTATAGTAAATATAAATCTTAAAGGTATGGGTTAGGTTTCCCTGAGCGAAGCACGGCAGTGCACACAGTCAACGTCATTGAAGTAAGGCGGCATCGCCTCATACTAAACAACACCCAAATAATCTGCAGAATAAATGATTTTTGCACTTCAGCGGTAACAGTTGTATCTATTGCATTGCATGCTCCGCCCACCGTCACCGTTCATCCGGCCGGATTGTGAACTTTCGCACATTGACGACGCGAAAGCCGTTATTGTGCAAATTACCTAGTTAATGTGCGGATTCCGCACTTTAACGGGCCACAGTAGTTAATCTGCACATTAACTGATTCCACACTTAAGCTGAAACGTATACACATACGTGGTTCGTCTAAAAAGTTCGGTGAATTGTGTCACAAAATCAAAAACCAAATGCACATGGGAAATGCATTTATTGGCCTTTGAAGTAGTTGTCACAATATACGAAACATTATTGAAAACGTTTGCAAAGCTTATGGAAACTGCCAGGAAAGTATTTTTTTAGGAATTATATCCATAAGTGCTGTTGCACAGTCCTGAATCTCCTCGACTTCCACAAACCGTGATCCCTTCATGGCTCCCTTAAAGCGAGGGAACAGAAAGAAGTTAACAGGAGCAAGATGGATGCACCAAAACAGTCACGCCACACAATCAAGAATTGGCGCATGCGGATGCTAGTATGCGGTGGGCAGCATTCGCTGTACCCATACGCAAAAAAAATATATTAATGTTATATTAAAAAAAATATGTTTTTATATATTGGTGGCAATATATTTTTATATGTAATTATGGCACTTTCTGATAACCTCGAAATATATCATTAGTGGTATATTATGGATATATTTTTGAAATATATATTTGATATATTGCTCTGATATATTTATATTATATCCCAATGATATATTACTAATGCATTTCCGAAATGTATATTTCATATATTGCTCTAATATACTGATATTATATTCCAATGATATATTATGAATGCATTTCCAAAATGTATATTTCATATATTGCTCTCATATATTTATATTATATTCCAATGATATATTATGAATGCATTTTCAAAATGTATATTTCATATATTGCTCTGATATATTCAGAATATACGCCAATGATATATGAAATATGTAAATTTGGTGATGTATGGATGTAATATTTCCGTTATATATAGAAAATATAGTAGTCAAATATGCATAATATATTAATATAATATATCAACTGTATATCCTAAAATGTATGTAGCATACATCCCAATATTCCATGCATATTTTCCTATACAGAAAATGTAATCCGATTTGTACAGCATATACGTTTCTAAATTCATATTAATGTTAATCATTGAATGTCATTGATTACCGTGAATACGCAATTCTGTCTAGCTTTCAGACATCTTAGTTTGTAAAAACCGTGAATGCATACAATAATCTACATTTCAAGTACACGTGTTTATTTATTTCAAATTTTAACCAACATCATGCTTCATGCAGACAGTTTCACATTATTCGTGATCTTGGTCGATGTCTTCCCCCGCCTTGTCATTACTTTTTCTCGTTTGATTCGCCTGCAATTTAGCAGTTAATGTCATTTTTGTTAAATTGAACTGATTTTCTCAGATAAATTTCTTACATATTTCCTCTGGATGTCGAGACACTTGGTATTAATTGCCATTCCAACAGAGCTTTGGTGCATCTGCGGGAATTTTTTCCGAATAACACCTACAAACAAATAAATGGCTATATACAGTAGGTGCAAGTAAATCTGTGTGCACATATTCTGATAAATATGTTTATATTTACCATACAAAATATCCAATGTGGACGCATCTAAAGCAGATTTTGTTGGTGCATTCGGTTGAGTTTTGCTTTTGCCACCCCGGAGATTGCTTTTGAGCAAAACCTCTAAAGGGAACATCCCCTGAATTAAGATCTTCGCCATCTTCTTTTCGTTGGGTGCTATTTGGCTTGCCAGCCAAGCACCTTGCTGGCACCAATAGCCAGGAGACACTTCAACCTGATAATTATACCGACGATTGCATATTATTATACAGATTGTCCTAAAGTATAAATGGTAACTTATATATATTTCTTGCCTTTTGTGGTATAGAAACCTCTTCCTCCTGCCTTTCGTTTCTGACACCACCATTAGTTAAGTAGCTCTTTACTGATTCAATCATCTCTGGGATTTCTTTAAAAACATCAAATTGATTAAATAACTT
>WWPM01022108.1:5883-20688 GCA_023279145.1 Glomeris maerens
GCTGCATTAGATTGCAAAGTATTGCAATTAGTATACGAAAGTGGAGATATATCAATGTATGTTTCAATTTTAATAATGCGATTAATTTTTACGAAATAATATTAACAAATTCCTGTAATCTCTTCCTTTGAAGGACGATTGTTCTTCCAAACAAAATTGATGGAATTGCTAATCTTTTGAACACAATTACTGCAAATGACCTCGTCATTTTTGCTAAGAATTCTACTTTTATTACACGCCCGGTATGGTAGAACTGTCTTAATCAGTAGATATTGGAAATGCATTAATAAACGTTGTAATATTTCAGGTGGATGTCAAATTGCCCAAGTTTAAGTTTGAAAAAACTTACGATGAAAATCTTGTAAAATGCTTGACAGTAAACATGGGAATAACCGACGTGTTTAATGAGTAAGTATATTGAAAGTTGAACTGGAACGCATTTTTAAGGTATCCTGATACTTAACACACTACATACCTGTATGTATTCATTGGCACATTTCAAAATATATAGCTTCAAATGAATTTTTCCGTATAGTTCCCATCAGATTCGCATAGATACATCAAAGTATACCTTGAAAATGTGTGACAGTTCACCATGAAATATATGAATACATGATATACTACACTGCACAGAATTTATGTTTATGGTCCCTTAATTTTTGCTTCTGAAGGAGCACAGCAGATCTAACAGGAATTGCTACTACAGATCCTAGACTGGTTGTTGGAAAAGTGATACAAAAAGCTGTAATTGAGGTGGATGAAGAAGGCAGTAAGGCTGCAGTTGCAACAGTAATTCAAGGTTGCACAGGAATATGTGCAACTGCTGTTGACCCAAACCCTATCTTAACTTTCCATGCCACAAATCCATTCTTATTCTTCATTTCCGACTCAAGAACTAATGTTATATTATTCTCTGGGACTTTCATGAAACCATAAAGTTCACTATTCAATTCATAATTACAGCATGAAAATAGTGCATATGGTGAATTCCATGTTGCTGACGCACACATTTAAATCGTTAAATTCTAAACAAAAACATTTGTTTTGTGTTTTATGATACTTAATAATTTTTACTTTTGCAATATGTCTGGGAGACCGTGAAATTTGAGATAGAAAAGCTCAAAATTTATTTACCATAGCCAATTCAACAATATTTATTTTCAAAGTGTGTGTTGCTGACGCACCTCAATTTCACCATGAAATGTGATCTTGGTGTTAAATGTTTATTAAATATAAAATCTGCTGTTATAATTATTTTTTCAAAGTCAATATGATTTCTATGACGATAGCAGTTTAACACCAAGATAAAAAAAGTAAGGGAATTTCCTATTCAAAAATGCATCATACTTGATACTTGAATCTCGTTATACTTTCCATATTTTTTGTTACACTTACGTGGAATTCACCATATTTTGTTTTGCGTGCATTCTTAATGAATTTTTATAGAATAACGCTGTGTTTTGCATATATACATACATATAGGAAGTCAAAATGAATATAGTGTGTTTTGCAGAAACTATAATGTCCAAGTCAATCTCTACAACATATGAATGATGGCGTTAAACTTGGAATCTGTGACAAATACAGTAATTAGCGATGAGCATGCAGATGTAATTGTAATTTAAACTTGGATCATGGAAATATGTTTCAGAACAGAATAAAATAGGAATCATTTTCAGCTGTAAGATATATGTATGGCCAGAAGAAAATTGCCGCCAAGGTTCGCATTAGGGCAAAAAGGATGGAGGAGGATTGGCCTTGCATAAAGTACTACCTCATGTTATGTACTGAGATATTGTACAAGAGGCTAAAAGGAAAGAAGAGACGAGGGCCGAATGCGGAAGTAGGTTTATACTGGTTACAGGGTGGTAACCTAGTTCTTGACATTGTGTCGATTTAAAAGATTTCACTATACAGCTACACAGCCCAGCCTCTGCCCTCAGCTCTTCCACTCCTTCCCTACACCTCCATACAATCCCTCAAACAACTCATTTCTGTTTATTATATCTCAGATCTACAAAAACCACACACACTCCTAATATGGATTCACTGCCACTACATAAACCGTTTTCCTTTATATTATTGCCAGTTTTACATCCACTAAAATATTAACTGCAACTTACATAGTACACCTATTATTCGTAAACTCTTAACTTCACAGAGGTCACAGAAACTATATTTGATTTTGTTTGGCGACACTTAACATTTACAATGCTGTATAATAGTCATTCATTTCATGGATACAGACTTACATTATATGACTTGAAACTGGATAGTTATTATTATTCCAAAGTAAATGTAATTTAAGAGTGATTCTGCGGCTACAAAAAAATTAATGTACTAGTTGGGGAATGAAAAAGTATTTACAGGACATTTGCAATTCAAATTATGTACAGAGTAATGAATTGGTTCAACGAGTCGAGCAGGTGGACATTTTCCGCATTACATGTATATACGTACAGAATAAAGTTGAAGAACCTGCAATTATTTTTGCTACTGATTCAATGCAATCTGGTGTCAGTGCACCAAAGGAGAAATGAGGTGAGTGTCAACCAAGTAAAAATTCAATAGCAAAATAGGAGAGGGGGAAAAAATTGGTCGATGTCAAGGGTGGGGGAGCTCAATTGACCGAAAAACCAACAAATTACACTTATATAATGTAGGTACAGAGCAAGGTCTTGAAATTAGGCGAATCACCTATAACATTATTTTATATAAACGGGTCATATGATGGAAATGGTCCCATTTCTCTCTATATAGGCGCATTTGCACAAATAAGATATTTATTATTACATGGGGAATCTTCTAAATCCGCATTTGTCTTTCAATATACATAAAATAACATGAAAATTTGTGAGAATCATAACGTGTGAAAAAGAGCTTCGTTATAAACAACACATTTCTGAAGCAGATGACTGCGTTTTCGGGTCAGTGTTATCTGATAAAAAGATAGTTGTTGTGATAAAAGCTGGAACACAAAAATTTATTGGCAAAAGAAAAATATCCGCATGTAATTACGGTATAGTCCGTTCTAGCAAAAAAAATAAGAGGAAAAAATGAAGCAAGGTCCAAGTATTTGGCAATGACCTTCATTCTTCACCATGCAGAGCACCTGAGGGTTTTAAAAACTGCCCCTCCCCTTCTTACATACAACTCTCCACCCAAGACAGTTTTTTTTTATGAAACTTATAAGCTAGCTAGACCATATCGGTGCAGCAATAGGTAAAGTGAACACAAAACTTTTCTGCCAAGGAACAAGGTTTATACCACAAACTGAAATAATTTGTACAATGCAATTACCTACCAAGGATAATGTAATTTGAAGATATTTAACAGGATTTTTGCAATAACAGGTAAGACGATATCAAGTATTGTACTTATTGCCATTTCCATAGGACCAGCTCAATATGCTAAATAAGAGATCAAAAAAGTATGAACATCTGTTGAAATGTTAGGCTGTTCGCAATGTTGGGAATACTGAAAGAAAATTGTTGAAATTTACGAATATTACCATTCATAGAAAATATATCTTCATACGTTTTTCAAACAAATTAACTATTTTGACAATTAGATCATTATGATTACCAGAACCTAAATACGTTTGAATGTACCTGAATCTTGATTTCGTGGCAAGCTTTTCTTATAATTTAAAAATACTTATATTATAAACGAAGTTGTCAGATTGTAATGACAGGTTTGTTGATGTCATAATCAAACAATTTCTAAAATAATGATTTCGGTGTTAATTAAAAGTGAATTAATGCCACTAATATGACAATAAAACGAACTGTAATTCTGTTGGAAACATGTGCATATCGCAAATGCGTACTTCTTACTGATAGTATACCGTATTTTAACGTGTACAAAATACTAATTGCATTTGAAAACATGGGCAGAATGAGGAAAATACTGAGGGAATCACGCATGACCCATTCAACTATATATTACAGATCCAGAGTGGAGTAGGTAAACGAAAATAACATACTATAGGCCTAGCTAGGCAATGCCCACGTGTACTCAGTAATTCTTTGCATGGTAAGCAATCAAAGTGAGTAAATGACCTATTTCACATACGGAAATCTATTCAGACACTTCAATGTCACGATGCTTACTCAACTTTAATTAGTAGGCCAATCAAAAGGCTTTATTTATGGGAATTAAAATTGCCAAGGCCGAATTTTCAAACAAACACCGCTGACCTACTGCCCAAATAATGAATCCAAAACAACGAATATCACCGCAAAATGAAATTCATAATTAACCAGTGATTTTAAGTATAGATCTATTAGTCATGGGGGCTCAATGGCCCCTAACAACGTATTCTTCAGTTTTTGTTGTTATAATAAGAGGACTTTTGGTCCATTGCCCTTTTACTTCTTCATCCCCCCATTGACAATTGTACGAAATTACGGATATATAAGGTGCATAACCCTTTAGATCCTTGTGGGGAAACTGTCATCAATTAATTCGGATGAAGTGGTCAATGGCCTCCAGTTAACAATATTTTTAATGAGCTTTATTTCGTTTACTTTTTGAATTTTTGGAAAAGAATTTCAATTAAACTATTTATTAAACAGCAAAACGTTTCAAAGTTTCATTTCCTGTCACTTTTCCCTGATTTGTGGATAAAACGTGTTTATACCAATTCAGAACAGTTAATTTCTCTGTTAAATATTTGCACAGAATGAAATGCGAGTGTGAATAGCAATTATACACATTATAAATTAGCACATTGTTCAAATATGAGGTATTAATAATTTATGGGTCATCCCTTGAATTTACATAGCAGTAGCACATTCAAGTCCACACATTTTAAAAAAAATAATAATAGGTGTGGGCGTTTCTGGTCGACTGCAAAACCCAACAGACCAGCTTTTTGATTCCTTCCTTCTGCACTGGGTATTATAGTAGTAGGTGCAACCTCCGTCGGCTAATAAGGGGGCGCAGCAGTCGCAAAACCGGGTCAACCATCCTCCATCCCTGACTTCTTTTCTTATATTACACCCCCTGGACCCTCTCAGATTTGCCCACACCACTTCGCCATTCAGTTAGCACCTTTCCTACCACAAACAACCTCAACCACCACCACCACCACCATATTTCCAATTTGGCCTACTAAACGGATCTAAGTCACAAACTTCAAATTTAACTGTGTATGGATTCGCATTATTACAAAGCCCACTCTCTGGGAACTTGGGAAGTTTAGCAAACAGAGCCGTGACGTCATCGGGCGCCAAATTTGGATAAGAATTGCGCCATTTCAATGTTCAATGTGGTAAAACACCGATTTGCCATTAGGGCCTCGCAGGCTGTTTGGAGGTTTGGAAGTGCTTTTGTGCAAGTTCAACAGGGAATTTGGACAGGTAAAATCTATGGTATCTTATTACGTACAGTACCTACATTAAAAGATCAAGATTTCTATACTTGCACGTGCAAACTGTTGAAATGTATTCACGATGGATATATTTGTTTGTTCAAAATGCGCTAGTTTTGAAAAGATAACAGGATCTTGGCATTGAAAAGCACATGCAGGTCGTGACGAGAAAGAAAGAAAGAAAAAAGTTTATCCGTCTTAACCGGATGACCCGGAAAATCTTTTCTGGGTTTGGCTATATAGCTGCAAAATGTCATGACTTGTTTGTAAACTTTGCCACCATAACGGTATTGTATGTTAATCGTACAGGCATACAATATTCATTCAACCATTAACTTTACATATAGTACAGTATACGAGCACACAGATTGCATGCAAAATCGAGGACTAAGTACTAAGTACTGCTATTATTGGAATTTAAGCCTTACAATTTACTTCATCTTTGCAATAAAGTCAAAACAGAAGTTTCCTTTTGATTGAAACGTAAATTCATCCAGGTACAAACTACATAATGAGGTTGCATTTTATAAACATGAAATTAACTTTGTAAGAGCTTCACTCATTAATTGCAGTCCTATCAATTAATACAGAAGCTTATGCATGTAATTACTGACATATTTCACCTTATTACAGTTAATGCAGCCTGTCTGTATTATGTATGCATTTTGGACCTTTGTTTTTACTTTAGTATTTATTATTTAGACCTTCATTCTTCCTGCATTTTACTATGCAATGTTTGCAAAAGTGTCAATATCTTGCATTCACTTGCATTGTAAAATATGAAGTATTTTTATCCATTTAATACTCTTATATTTTGCAAACAATATGTTCGCACTCATCAAGGAACTTCTTTTTTGAATTTACGTTGCATTTAAGTAAATCCACTATGTAGGTAGTAATTTATATATATATAACATTGACATTAATCTAAGTGCATGACATTAAAGTTAAAAAGGTGCAGTCCAATAAATTGTTGTCGTATAATAAAAACATTGAACGTTAGATAAATACGAATTTACAGAGGTTTTTGTCGACAAATTTTATAAATTACCGTTTGTTTTTTTCCTTCTGTATTTACCGTATTATAAAACCAGTTGGCCGGCAATTGTTACGTTTTTTAATGAACCACAACAAACGCTTGAAATGTTTGTAAAAAAAAAAGTTAAGTAAGCGTTGGCCTTCTGGACGAAAGTGGTCATCGCAAGGTTACGGTCATTCTCTCCAATGTTTTTCACAAATATTGATCATTATCTGCGTGTGAACAATCAGCAAATTAGCTAATCGGCTATCTTATTATACATGCAAGTCGACCAATGGCAAATGCGCCATTTTTTCTCTCTCTCTCTCCACCCACAATGCATGGCATCAACTAATACAGTTCCTAAGTAGTACAATACACCTCCACTTGACCCATCTTGACCCGATCACCTTCGGCGACCGACGCATGCTCAATTCATCCACACAAAAGATACATATCTACTACTAGTATATATAACCAACCATAAGTAGTTATTGTAATTGCTGAATGTGAAAAGTTGATCCGGTAATAGAATGATACAGTAATGGCAGCTCTTTGATTTTTCCCTTCACTGTAATAATCTACAAGTATAATTTCATATTTCAAGGCCAATGCTAAAATTTATACACCAATTGAAACCATTTTTTGTTTAAATTCCATAATTTTTTTAATACCAATAGAAAGGGAGTGCATATTTTATATAATTCATTTCTATTAGTGGCTTCAATCATAAATTTCAGAAATGCAAATAATGAATATCACTATGATTCCAAACGAGTAATGGATATTTTATACTTAAATTTGAATCCATGACCAGAATTCCTTACATTCAAAAGAATTAAAGAAAAAATATTACATTTGTCATGAAAAATTTCATTGCTATAACTAAACCAACAAGAGAAGAACCAGGGGCGTGGTTTGCCCCACCCCTTTCATTCAAATTAACGAATGAAATGCAATGATGTATTTGCGATTGCCTTCTCCTGGCTAGTGATCGCCTACACGAAGCCGCCATTTTGTGTTGGATTCTATCGACGACGAAAGCACCTGGCCAAACAAATGCATAAGCAATTTTTCCTGATTGGCTCATTTTTAGCCCCTCCCCTGGTTCTTCTCTTGTTGGTCGAGTTATAATAAACTTATTAAATTTTGTTGCAGACAAGTCGACAACAAAATTGACTTTTTAATTGGAATCTACATTCTGTCAAGCAATCAAATTTATTGCATTAAGCTCAAAACCAAATCAAAATCTGTTTTTTTACAAACACATTTGCAGATTTATCTTCACTTTTATTTTTTACATTGTGTGAATTTTCATCTTTGTGCTTAGCATAGTGAATAACAGCCAACTGCGTGTCATACAACAATACGCATTATTACTGGTCATTTTTCTGCTCAGTTGCATGCACAAACACGCTTCAAAATGACATACTATTATTAAACAGCATCAACAGAGTGGTTACCTTAGGCTATCAGTATATTTTAATCCTTGTGAAATTAGTCGTTATGGAATCGACATAAATGCAAACTTCCATGTTACAAATTATTACTTACTCATACCGGATCTTCAGGTTCACCCTGCACTTAGTAAAGTTATTAGAGCATTTGCTGTACACAGTTAAGGCAACGAGCATGATCTACCTACACATCCGTCTTTTTTTATCACTCATTTTCATGACACTTGAGTGCATGTTATCAAAATGAATTCATGCGCATTATTCCTACTGAATAACGCAGCCCATTTTTCAAGATCACAGTGAAATACCGAGGAAATGAAGTATGTAATTTCTTCAACTTTGAAGCTCTTGTATGAAAAAATGCAAGAGTATTTTTTTTGCAAACAATTGTTCAAACCAGCAAATGCAAGATCATCTAATGTTGCAGTGTGTAAAGGTGTAACATTGCAGGGTTTCCATAAAAGTCTGGTCAAATTCTTATTGAAGATGAGAGACAGGAAGCAAAAATGCTGGCAAATCTCTGCAACATTGGTTGGTGGAGTCATTAAAGGCCTTGGAACATCCCTTCAAGGTCAAACGCATAAACTTATAATCCATTCAAAAGAAGTTGAGGAAAAAGGCGTGGCATAAGCGGTGCTCGCGATTGGCTGCATTGAAAATAGGATTGTCTTGTGGTTTCTGCTGCCAATCAAGATGATGCTACACACGCCCACGTATCACGTGGTTTTCGCTGTCCAATAAGCTTCGAATATGGGCACGCCTTTTTTCTCAACTTATTTTGAATGAACTATATAGCCAGTTTTTGCGATAACTTGTTACTTTAAAATTAGGGAATGTTTATGAAAACATTAGAAATTGGTGGCAAAATGGAGTTTTGAATAGTGGTCAACATTTTCCAAATTTAAAAAAAAAACTATTTTGACCTTGACGGGATGGTCCAGGTCGTGGATGAAGTGGCCAACATGTGTTACAAAGTCACGGCATCATTGAGAAGTCTCTTGTAAATAGCACTCAAGCTATACACTGTTTAGTATATGTTCCCATACAGCACTGCATATCCATTTTAAGAAATGTCTCTTTGTTTTAATTTCAAGGTGCTACGCTTAAATGAGCGATGTTCATCAATGGGTTTCTATGGAGAGCCCTTGCATGGACCATACTTTTTTTACCCACCATTTCGGCTGAACTTAGCACCAACAGGGTATCACGTGAGTATATGAAAAGAACTTTGAAATGATTTTGCCATTACTGTTGTGTATATAATCAACAACAATCCCGAAGCTCGAATATTTCCGGAGCTTGTTGGAGTTCCCAACTCTTGTTACCACAATGGAGCGCAATATAGTTGCACCTTCGTGTTATTCTGCTGGCTGGGAAGAGCTCAGTTCCTCAACAAATGTGGCAACAGTTGGTTGTTCACCTGCTGTGTTCCCAGAGGAATCCCCATTCATGCGCCTCCGAGATACGATGCACCAGTACTCAACTATGCAGGTGCTTTTACTTTAAATTAATTTATGACATAACATATGTTTCCAAAAATAAGTACTATAACAATATATTTCCATTTCCCAGAATGTGGTGTTCCAAAGGTTGCAGTCAGTAAGAGGATAATTGGCGGTCAAACTGTCAAATTTGCAGAGTTCCCGTGGCTGGTAACTATGATATCAAGAATAAGATTGTGTGGGATTTCAATAAGGGTGGGGTGGGGGTGTTCCATTTCTATAAAAATATTTCTGAACTCATAAATAATACCCTTTTGATTTCCAGGCCCACATAAGGATCACTGGACAGCAATGTGGAGGAGTTCTCATCAACGAATTTTACGTTGTCACCGCGGCTCATTGCGTCCGCAAGTGCGTACAAATTTATTGCAGAGAGAATGCAAAATTCAAATTCAAAGTTGCGAACACTATTACTTAGCTTAATCTCGCAATCAATTCAACTAATATACCTTGTTAAAGTCTATAGTGTTAAACGCAGTGTATTGTTAATTGTTATATGCGAGTTATTAAATTGTGAGCTAAATAATACTGCCGTTTTCAGCGCACGCTTAGGTCAGATTGTGGTCATCCTGGGGGAGCACGACTTGCAGGACACTGGCCGGTATTTTGAGCCGCTGCCCAGTGAAGCATATGGAGTATCGGAGAAGAGGATTCACCCGAGATTTCACTACATGCTCACACAGCCGGACCGGTACGACGTGGCCTTACTGCGGCTCAACCGCCGAGTACTGTTTCGGGACAACGTCTTACCCATTTGTCTACCGGGTTTCCAAAGACGTTTAGATTCGGAAGGAAATGTTGGTGTTGTAGCAGGCTGGGGCAAGACGGACCCAACAGTTGGTAAGCGTATTAAATGAGAATTCACTCAATTCACATAAACCGTACGTGTTGTATTACGTGAAGAATTGGAATTGCTATACTAGTTTTAGATCATTACAATTATGTATAATTGAATGTGAAAACTTCTGTATAGATATCACAGTAAAAAATTCATCAATGCAAAATTATAATCAATTCTGGATAGCAATGAATTTGTCATTTGTATACGTACTATCGCGAGTAGTTATATTAAATCTTGATACGACATGCCTTTTTTTATCCATTAAAGATACAAGGACAGGAACTAATATTCTGCAGAAAGTATTTGTGCCAATAATTTCCAACGAGCACTGCGTAAATTGGCACGAAGATAAAGGAATATCTTTACTGATTTTCCCCGAAATGATGTGTGCAGGCTACAAGGAAGGACAGAAAGATGCTTGCTTGGTATGCGATTTGATTTTGACTCTAAATGCATAAAGCAAAATTAAGGCTATAACCCCTATAACCTGAATTATTAATTGCAATTGCAGGGAGACTCTGGAGGTCCTTTGATGACAATAGACCATGGCCGGTGGACGCTTATAGGAATCACATCAGCTGGATTTGGGTGTGCTGTCGATAAACAACCAGGAATCTACCACAAAGTTTCATCATCTGTTGGTTGGATAGCTGCAAATGTCGTCGGATAAATGAAACTGCAAAGCATTACTTTTTAAAAGGAATTTTAGCCGTTTTTTTTTTTAATTTTAGGTTAAAATATAAAGGATGAAACCAGTGCATGTGGGAAAATTTGCTGGTTCAAAAAATCTCCAAAATCGTCTTAATTCTAAATATTACGTATGAATGTGTACCTTCATATATCTAAATAGAAATACTTTTCTCTTCAAGATTTCAGTTGCGTGAATAAGTTTATTGATACGCAGTTTTAATTATGCGGGTTAATAATCAATAATGTTGTTCAGTTCCTAATCTGATTAAGAAGAGAGTTTGCATTTAAGTTAATAAATGAAAATAATATTATGCAATGTAAAAAAAAACTCATTTTGGATGTGAACTATTTATAGTGATATAACATGTTTATAGTTTCAAAACAATTTTGATTATTATTTTTAAGTTTACCCAACTGTATTACAAACAATTCATATTTTAAGAATCCTTAAATATTTTATTTTAAAAAACAATTGCTAAATTTGAATATTTGAACTTTTAATCGTAATTTTTACACTGAAATTTTGAAATGAATGTGCAGTGCAGCGATTTCTTCGTTCAGATCTCTAAAATAACTATTTTTATACGAATTTACATCGTCATGCTATTCAGATTTTAATATTAATTATTGCGAATTAAATCTTTTATATATTGTCAAACGAAATGATGCATCGGTGAAAGTTGCTATATGAATGGATATCTTTGTGCAATTGCATGTTAGTGACACAATTTGCCCCAGTTCACATGGTGAAACTTGAATAAAAAAAATACAAATTGACAATACAATATGAAAAAGTAAAAATAAAATGTATTTACAATCTGAAAATGCATGTGAAATTACGGTTTTTACATTTTAAAATCAGCAAATACTCGTATTTTTCTTCCGGGTTCAATCAAATTATAGTTTTCATCCAGTTTTTCTTTACAATATTCAAATATTCACATCAGTTTTTAACATACATTAGAAACAAATAGGTAAATATAAATGATCGCAATTTGCAGGTTGTAAACTTATACAAGCGGTGAGGAAAAAAATGAAGGTAAGTGTCATTATTTTAATTCAAATTCCCTGAATAATGTTTCCATTTTACTATTCTAATCACAATATTATACTGCAGAATGCATGCATAATCATTTATGATATCTCCCTTGAATGATGTTATACTGATGTGTAAATCATAAAATGACAAAATATTTACAAAAAACCACTCATTTATTAAATTTCATGTTAATCACATCTTTTGCCATGTTATAAATGAATTTGCTTTGCCGCTTTGAAAAGATGCAATTGTTGATGACATGGTCTACTGAAATATTCATTTCCTACACACCCACCGGAAGCCAAACGAAACTTCCTCGTTGTTGGTGCATGCTGCATATAATATATTTACAAAAAAGTCATTCTGCATCATTGTCGTTGAAGTAACAGACACAGATGACAGTAGCTATACATGTTTATTGCCAACACTCAAAAGACGATGGAAAAATCGATCTGTTTGACGTTTGATCGTGTAATTCTTGGCTTAAGAGATTTCAAAATGGCCGCCATATTGTCCTCCAATACATAAAAGCATCCATTGTAGGCATCTGAAATTGTTTATATTTACACTTGCCAAATTTTTTAATGGGGTGGAGCAGTGATCATTATGTAATTATTTATTGTACAAACTATGTACAGTGCTGAAGTTCATTTTTGGACACCAGGTGGTGCTAAAATATTGCACTTTTCCTTCACAATTTTACAGCTGTGACTTTTTGAAGATGTGAAATGGATGTCATCAAGCTAGGCAAACATGTTCGGCACCATGAAATCACATGTCAAGGTCTGCTAGATATTCAGCAAAGCGATCGTTTGAGGAAATTCCACGATAATGTCACATAATAATTGATCATTTTAGGAAATTAGCAATATTTAAATGTCAACTCTTCAGTCATGCAGTCACGCTGCATTTTGACATTTACCTACATCTGAATTTAGCCTAGTTTACCTGTAGCAAATTCAGTCAATAATATGTGCTCCAGTTGCTATACTCTTCACCACCCAGAAACGTACCTTCAGAATTATGTTTCAAGTTCAGTTGTATTTGCAATATATTATAATAAGAGTTTTCGTTTTACTGCTGTATTTCCTTCAAGGAAGATGGATATACACAATAAGAGAACAAAACGCAGCCATGGAAACAATCAGTATAGCCCTACTTTTCTGATACAAAACTCTTATCCGGAAGTTTGCTTTGTGTTCAGCATTAGGTACTATTGAATAAACTACCCATTATAGCACGTACCACCTGGCAATAACAAACTATAGACCTACTGTATATAACTGTTATTCACATAGAATTCAAAATATTGATATAATCTTAATTATTGAATTATAACAGTTGAAGTTTGAAACAAAGTTATATGCAATTGCAAGAAAACAAAACATTTAGAATCTGCATCTTTGGTGAAATCTATTGATTTATTCTGTTTATAATCTCAAGTTTTTGATAGCATGTAATTTGTTTGAAGGAGCTATAGACCTTGTCTGGAATATTTGAAAGAAGCTATCTAATCCAAAGACTTATCACACAAGTATACATGGACCTTTTTGTTCAGATAGAATAACAGACAGTCGTCCACTGACCCTGACCTTGACCGTCACAAGAAAGTTTAAAAAATCCAAATCTGAGGGGGAAAAAAAACTATTTTGTTATGCACCCACGAGTTGGACAAACCGCGCCCACTTCAAGTTTATACACAGGAAAAAAACTTCCTCCACTTCAAATTTCCCATAATTATAACCCATTTTGTGAATTATATTAAAACAACGCAAAAACAGGAGCTGAAGTTTTTTTAGCATCTTCACATATATTATTACTGTACAAGCAATGGAATTTAACCCTATACTCTCTATCCTATAAGAGTATATACTCAAATTTAGTCGGCATTATTACACATCTTATTTTTTATTTCAAAGATAGCAATTTTTAACTTTTAACTTGTGATAATAATATAAGCCTACTGTATAATTGCACAGTCTTTTAAAAGGAAGAAATAAAAGGTAAAGTAGAGTTGGTTTTTTCTTTGCCAAAATCTTGCATCAAGTTCACGAACAAGGTTGTAAAAGAGAACCGGATCCTCAGTGGGTCTCTGTGTATTTGGGCCAAAGTAGGTAAAGAAAAAATTCAGGTGACCTTTGGGAGAGAAAATCATGTTTCGATTCGAGGTGCGACACGTAGTCTCATATTTCACGAATTCCACTTTAAAACTAAAATACAGTTCATGGGAGTGGCTATTTTTTTTCCTATGCTAAAAAGTTCCGTTCAATGACCCTAAATCCGTATTGCAACCTACAAATTAACTCCTAACATCCGTTTTACACAGCTAATGTCTAATGCCATAACAATGCCCTACATTCAGTTGCACTATGTAAGTGGACGAAGCAGTAATTGAACACAATATTCATATTGTTCTACTAAATGTTATTCAACTTCATCGTCCTATTATACCTGAATAACTGAAATTATCAGATATTACATGCATTATATAAGGATATTGAACTTCGTGTGAACGAATGAAGTCTATTTAATATTTCATGAAGTATAGACTTTCTCCTTGTACATAAGAAAATTTTAGTAAAGAAATTTCAGTAAATGTTGCAATCATTCATTGTTTATTTTAAGCAGCACCTACATAAAATGTGACATCCATAATTCACGCTCCTCGCATCTTCATTAGAAACGCATAATGAATAATCAACGGAAAGATGTGGGGAGCATGAATTATGGATGTCACATTTTATGTAGGCCCTACTTAAACATGGGTTTATAGGAACTTTGTGTCTTGTTTTCATGCAGGGAAGATACCCTGTCAGTTTGTCCCCTGAATTGTGAAACACCCTGTATATATAACAAATACAGTGATATCAATGTTTGATGTAGA
>WWPM01022114.1:0-15971 GCA_023279145.1 Glomeris maerens
TTCAGGTCACCTTCACCAATAAGTTACCCTGTAAAAATCATTGCCGTAGGTGAACTCCTTCTAAGGACTGTCTCTCGAAGGTTAATGTGCATTACATTGAGAACATCTGAAGTGGGACTTCGCTTTCAAGTTTCAATGGGCCCTAAAGTGTTAAAACTTAAACTCTGGGAGAACTTGAAGATAATCCTAGTGAATTGTCTTTATAATTCTGGTAACCTTGTCACGCAACGTTTGTACCTTGGAACTAGATGAGGGAAATGATTTTTATGTTTTGCTGTTGGAATAAGTTGGGAAAAAATGTATTTGCTGAAGTAAACTGTGAAATTTATTTCCTAGATTGGGGCATTTGTTTGTCTAGGATCGCGGTGTTTTCCATACGAGTGTTGAGGGACGAAAGAATATGCGTGATAGCGGAGCAACGTCCGGATTGTACCGAAGAAGAAGTTAGTCTTGTTTACGTTTCGACCCGATGAACAAACCGTAATTTCGTTTTGCTTTTTTTGTTAGAGCTTTCAGTGGATGAGTCGCGTGTTGCAGGCGGTCGATAGCATCCATCAAGTGGGCATTTTCTGCCTCGCTCTCGTGCCTCCAAATTACCTTCCGAAGGTAAACGCTAAAGCCGTCGCAGTTCCTCTTATTTCCCTACACATTTATTTTTTTTGGGGGGAAACAAACAGACTCCTCTCGGAGGGATACACCTTTCGGAAACAAAGCGCAGGTTCTTGGAGGGAAACCTCCATCCGGCCAACGTCCTCATGTGCCCGCACACGTGCGTCACCAACCTGCCGAAGCCCCGCGAAGTCCACCCCGGTACTAACGTTCGTTCAACCCCTGTTCTATTCCGAAACGAGTTCGGCTTATGAGTTTCTCGAATGAAACTTTTACAGACATAAGCCCGGCATCGGTGATGGTGGGCAATATGGTTCAGGGCGTGCGGCTAGCGAGCGCGCAAGGGCGGGAAATTGGCACTCTGGAAGAAGAAAGCGATTCCTCTAGAAAGGTATTCGCGTCCGACCGAAATGGAAGGGAACCCCGATTAACTTGCGTCTTTGCGTTCGCAGTATCAGTTCATATCGGAGATCCTGCGATGGCGCGCGCAGACCACGGCGGACCACGTGATCTTCACGCTCCTGAACAGCAAGGTTGGTTGGTTTTGGACAGTGATTTATAATTTCACGTGCGCGGTTAACTTTTACGTGTGTTTGCGACGGAAGGGTTCCGCTTCGACAACGCTGTCGTGCTCCCAGCTGCACAAGAGAGCCGAACGTGTCGGGTGCCTTCTGCTGGAGAAGGGCAAATTGAACACCGGTGATCACGTGGCTCTGATCTACCCTCCGGGAGTCGACCTTGTATGCGCTTTCTACGGTTGCTTGTATGTCGGTGAGTCACTTCGAGATTTAAAAGTTTTCCTGACTTTAATGTTGAGGAATCGGAGGTTTTTCAGTCTCGCTACGTTACATGTTCGGCTTGTAACAGATTGGTTCCGAACACCTGATGATTGCGACTGAAAATTACCGGAAAAAAGAACCTTTAGTTGATGTAATACAGTAATAGGAACTATATGTTACAAATTTAGCTCAAGTTTTATGTGGTTCGTAGGTAACATCAGGGAATTTAGGTTTCTGGGTAATAAATAAGTGAAATAATTCGTAAAAACATGGCAAACTTTTGGAAATCAGATGTTATTTCTTCAATGATGGCTTTACAACAGTGTCAAATCATCAACTTAATAGTTTAATAATAATAAATTATTATTTAAAAGAGTTTGGTAGTGAAGTATACAATTATTTTTGTGAAAAAGGCTTATTATCTAGTGGAGATTATTTCCTAATAAGGGAGTTATTGCTTTCATTTTACATTTATTATGATTTTGAACTGTAATTACCGACATTTCACACTCGGTTTTTCTTATTTTAAGTATATAACAATACGGGTAGCTAAGGGAAAGTTATTTTCGTAAGTTGGCACGACGAACCCTTTGCCGAGTTTATAGTTACATGTAGCGGTAAATATCCGGAATATAGAATGAATGTAACATCCTTCTGAACGATGCCAGGTGTTGTTCCTGTGACCATTCGTCCACCGCATCCCCAAAACCTGCACACCACGCTTCCCACGGTCAGGATGATCGTGGACGTTAGCAAGTCGGTGTTGGTGCTGTCCACTCAGAACGTCATCAAGCTTTTGAAATCAAAGGTAACCGCGCGCGCGCTCGCAAAACCCAATCCGCAACTCCGCGGCTCAGGGAGGAGGAAAATGTGTTCGCAGGAAGCGGGCAACGTAGTGGACATAAAATCCTGGCCGCTCATCTTGGACACGGACGACATGGCGAAGAGGAAGCTGACCACCATCTACCGCGCCCCGACTTCCGAGATGATCGCGTACTTGGACTTCAGCGTGTCCACGACCGGCATGCTGGCGGGGATCAAAGTGTCGCACGCGGCCGCTTCCTCGCTGTGCCGCAGCATGAAGCTAGCCTGCGAACTGTACCCGTCGAGGCACATAGCCCTTTGCCTGGACCCTTACTGCGGTCTCGGATTTGTCCTCTGGTGCCTCAGCAGGTCGGTTCGAACGATTCGCGAATTTATCCGAAAATGTTTCCTAATCCGATCTTCGCACGCGCAGCATATATTCCGGACACCATTCTATCCTCATTCCTCCTTCCGAGGTGGAAGTGAACCCCGCGTTGTGGTTAACCACAGTTAGTCAGCATAAAGGTACGTAAGTCGAATTCAAAATAATATCCATTCACCCAAACATCGGTGTTTTATGCACCTTATAAAGACATTGTCAACGACTCGTCAGACGTGTCTTGAACCTCATTAATCGCATCAATTAATCGAACCGATGGTCTGTCGCTTCGCAGTGCGCGATACCTTCTGCTCGTACGGCGTGATGGAGTTGTGCACGAAGAGCCTCGGCACGGCCATCATGACCCTCAAGCAGAGGGGCATCAACCTGAACTGCGTGAGGACGTGCGTCGTGGTAGCGGAGGAAAGGCCCCGCGTGGCCCTTACCTCCAGTTTCTCCAAGCTCTTCTCCGGCCTCGGGCTCTCTCCCAGGGCCGTCAGCACCAGTTTCGGGTGCCGCGTCAACGTAGGCATATGTCTGCAGGTATTCGTTTGATCGTTTTTGTTACATGTACTCGCAAGTGACCCGTGTTAGTTATCGAAATAATGGATTTGATCGGCAGGGTGCGGCCAGCCCGGACCCGACGACGGTTTACGTGGACATGAGGGCCCTGAGGAGCGACAGGGTCACCTTGGTCGAGCGCGGCAGCCCGCACAGTCTTTGCGTGATGGAGTCCGGCAAACTGCTTCCGGGAGTCAGGGTCATCATCGCCAACCCCGACACCAAAGGGCAGTGCGGCGACTCGCACTTGGGCGAAGTGAGCTATAAGCCTTTTCTTTTGCGCTCTTAGTTCGTAGTAAATGTACGTACAACGGAGGAAAATACTAGGATACAGTAGGACCTTGCGAACACGTCTGTTGCAATTCAAATAGGTAACTTCCATTTAACGCTTATTAATTGGGGTGAATTGATGATGGATCGATTCTGATCCGAAACTAGTTGGCTGTTATTTTATCTATTGTAAATACGGACGAGGTTTGCAATTATGCTGAACGAGAAGGATCTAGGATGTGCTTAATAACTGCTGGGTTGCTCGATGTCGGAGCCGAAATCGGTTGTGTCTACAATTAATTACGAGTCAAGGATTTTATCGTCTTCATAACAGTCTGTTGAAACATGGAAAAACACGTTTGTATTTTGTCGCTCGTTAGATTTGGGTACAGTCACCTCACAGCGCTAGCGGGTATTTCACGATCTACGGCGACGAGGCGAGTTACAGCGACCACTTCAACGCGCGGCTAGTGACGGGAGACATCTCGCAGGTTTACGCGCGTACGGGGTACCTCGGGTTCCTGAGGAGGACCGAGTCCGTGCAGGCGGACGGGGGTAAGTGCCCTAACCGCGACGGGTAATCGCGAAGTAAACGCTGACTGCATCCGTGCGTGTTCCCCCGTTAAAGAGTTGCACGACGCGGTGTTCGTGGTCGGCTCCTTGGAAGAGACTGTGATGCTTCGGGGGATGCGATACCATCCCATCGATATCGAGAACAGCGTCCTCAGATGTCATAAGAAGATCGCGGAGTGGTAACTTTTATTCTTTAATTCCGTCACGTATCGGTAAACACGTTAACGCGGAAATCCGATTTGCGGATCGAGACGCAACCGTCAATATCGAGTTGAACGTAAAATGTTATGAATTATTTTAGACCCGTGACAGTCAACCTATTTTGTGACACCCGTTAAAAAGATAATTAGTTGGAAATCTTGGAAGAAATGTTTACTAAGTAATGTATTGAAATCAGGGCAAAGACTTGGCATGAAAACATCAATAAATTTCATTTCTAATTTCTTTTAGTTCAAAAAAACTAGCAATTTTTAGATAAAACATGATGTACATATTGATGTTAAATTCCCGTGTCTTGGTATTGCTTGATATCTTAAACCAAACATTACACAGAATAGGCCCTAAAACGTTTTAAGAGAACGTGTAACCATTTCCGATTCGATGCGATCCGCAGTGCCGTGTTTACGTGGACCAATCTCCTGGTGGTGGTCGTGGAGCTGGACGGCAACGAGAACGAAGCCCTAGACCTTGTGCCCTTGGTGACCAATTGCGTGCTGGAAGAGCACCAGCTTATCGTGGGCGTGGTTGTGGTCGTGGACCCAGGCGTGGTGCCCATCAACTCTCGCGGAGAGAAGCAGCGCATGCACCTGAGGGACGGGTTCCTTGCCGATCAGCTGGACCCAATCTACGTGGCCTACAACATGTGAACGCTGTCTGTTTTTTTTTTAATTTTCTTTTTCCAGTGGCCCCTTGCAGACGGAAATTTCTACTTCTGCGTGTGGATATACATTTATTTACGTTGTTCTTTTGTATAATTCAGGGGCCGCGCGAAGTATAGTCGATTGGCCCAAAGCTTCCCACGCGCAATTTTTACCGGGAACGCTGTTAGGGCCGGAGTAGAGAGAGATAGAGAGAGAGCGGGAAAGGAAGCCGTACGTCCGCGCACAGAAACTTTTTCCGGGATATAATTGTGAATACGTAGCGAAGAAACTCTGTTGTGCGCCGCATCATCGCCCATTTATGTTTGTATTTTTCCTACCGGCAAAGCTAAATTTTTGCTTGACGTGAGTTGTACGATTCGAAAATGCCAGTTTTTTGTCAATTAAACAAAGAGAAAATCGCGCAACTTGGCATACAGTATCTTAAGCTTTTTGGGGAAATTGCGTATTTGGGATTTTATGTGTAATATATTATGAGGAAATAATATGCGTTGTTGGTGTAAAATGTCTTAATGAACGTGTTTCTCGGTTTTGATTTGCTTTGATAGTGTTGTTCAAGTTCAAAACTAACATTTCTTTTATTTTCTACAAAATATTGACTCGAATTTTAGATACGTTTGTGTTGTAGTTTTTTCTAAAGGATGATTACAAATGCCTATCGTCTAAATAATTATTTTTTACGCAAATATATAACTTGTTAAACCGAGCAAAAAAGATATGGCAATATACGGAATACAGTGCTATATTTATTATTTGGATAAGAATAAGGGAAAAATCGAGGTATGGCGGACAACGCTAGATGGCGCCACTGGGTGCAGCCCTTTGCTGTGGTGACGGACGGACGGACGCACACCAAAGCAGTTTTAAACTTATAAAAACGTGGGGAAAAAGAATTTGTATCAGGTCCATTTTCACAATTTGCCTATGGGGATAACTTCAGAGTAAATCAAGATCATTATGTTCAGAAATTAACAGTATATGCTGAAAAATCTCATTCGTTCCCAGTTGGTGTAGACCGTAGAAAAAATCTTCGTGATTCTCTGGCCGGAGTACAGATGGCGCTCACCGAGAGATTCAAGCCGGAGCGCCTTTGACCGGCGAGAATCGTTCCATTGGCGGCAACACTCGTCACTCGCACAAGTGACGGCCATGGTAATGGTCGCGTTCTGCCTATCCAGCCACTGTGGGAGCGGCTAGCTTCCGCGAACCATTTCCGGCATCGGTTTCTCTCTTTTTCACGCAACAACCCCTGAGCCTTTCTCAACGGTGGATGCGAGACGTTGAACATCGGACATTGCAAGAAGAAGAGAGAAGTAGTATCGGCAGCGGCGAGAAAGAAAGGAGATGGAGAGAATAATGGCGGTGTTGGCCACGACCGTATCGCGGTAGGAAAGGGGGACGGGGCCAGACTGTAACCGGGTTCGTTAAAACTGTACATAATCCGATATGAGGGAGTTCAAAGTGGTGGTGCTCGGTTCGGGCGGTGTGGGGAAAAGTGCCTTGACCGTTCAGTTCGTGTCGGGGACGTTCATGGAGAAATACGACCCGACGATCGAGGATTTCTACCGCAAGGAGATCGAGGTCGACTCGGCCCCTTGCGTCCTCGAAATCCTGGACACGGCCGGCACCGAGCAGTTCGCCTCCATGAGGGACCTTTACATCAAAAACGGCCAGGGCTTCGTGGTCGTCTACAGCCTGACCAACCACCAGACCTTCCAGGACATCAAGAGCATGAAGGAGCAGATAGTGAGGGTGAAGGGCGTGGAGAGGGTGCCAGTGTTGCTGGTGGCCAACAAGGTGGACCTGGAACACCAGAGGGAGGTGCCTCACTCCGAGGGCGTGTCCCTGGCTCAGTCGTGGGCGTGTCCTTTCGTCGAGGCTTCCGCCAAGAACAGATGCAACGTGAACGAGGTTTTCGCCGAGATCGTCAGGGAAATGAACTACAGCCCGACCAAGGACAAGAACAACTACTGCTGCTGCGCCTTGCTCTGAAAGCGGCCTCCTTTAGGACTCGTCGACATTTTTTTCCCCGATGCCGAGTAACGAAATCGATACCCAATCCCACAGGTCAGTTTGCTTTTCTTTTCATTCACTTCCCCCCCCCCACCCCCTTTGCTTCCCCATCATTGTGCGGTGTTCCTTCTTTTTTTTTACCCCGCGCTAATTGCTGGGTTTTTTGACCGCGAAACGGCCATTGTTTTCGTAATGCGTAGTTTCGCTCTCTGGCGGCGCGGTGGCGCTGCAGTGCGCGACACGAGCGAACGCGTGCGTGGGAAAAAGAGTGGTCGATTGGAACCGGATGGGAAGTGTCGGCCATGTCTCCCCTGTGCTCGATTGTTTAGAGTGACAGATTGGAACGAATAGGCCATGTTTTTCCTCTGCTGCTCGGTCATGGGTGGGGATACGAGAGAGGGTAGTGACAGATTGGAACGAATCGGCCATGTTTTTTTACCTCTGCTTGATCATAATAAGTGGGGAGACGAGAGGGAAAGAAAAGAAAGGACAGTGGCCGATTTGAACGCGTCGGCCATGTTTCTCCTCTGCTCGATCATGGTTAGGGAGAGAGGGAGTGACGGATTGGAACGAGTCGGCCATGTTTCTCCTCATTATCGGTCATTGCTGGCCTCGTATGGCGTTACGGAAAGATGTTTCATAATTTCGAACAGCTTGTTTTTAACTTCTCACCGAAGGCGCGGTGGCGCTGCCGCATGCGACACAATCGAATGCGCGAGCGGGGAGGAGCCAGAGTGTTTTGGGCGATCACAACCGGATTGAACGAATACGGCCACGTTTCTCCTTTCCTTTGGTAAATGGCTGTTTGGGAAGGGATATATACCAAGGCCACATTTCGACGTTTCAATGAGTCAGGATCAAATTATTTCCTATTGGATGTTGCCCCTTTTTTCACAATGTTTACGTCATTGCAATATCCTCCTCGAAGAAAGTATATTGTTTGTTCGTTCCTGTGTAAAAATTGTGAATTATTCCTGGAAAATTATCATGTTCCTTTGAAAAAAGGTGCTCCGCAGTTTTGCGAGGAAACGATTGTTTACTCTTCACTTAAACATATGAAACATTATAACTGAATAGTAATAGGTTTGTCACAAAACAAACGGTAATTTTTTTATGTAAAAAAACAACAGCTGATCCAATATTTATATTGTGATGTTAATGCTCGTGCTTATCATTGAACAAATAAATCTTCCAATCGCAATGATAAAGATATAAATCGTTTGCTTTTATTTCTTAAAATAAAACTTCGTGCACTATTGTGACAAAAAAAATGGCGTGTATTAGTTTAACTATGGGAACTATTTAGAATACTGTCAGCATGTTTTTAATGTTGCTTGGGTTTTTCTTCAACGGCTTCCATTTGGTTGGATCAGTTAAAAAAAATTGTGTTAATCTTGTTTGTCATTGTTTTCTTGGCTGAGGAAATGTTGGCCAAACCGGAAATCCTTCCAGATTGAAAATCCCCTTGCCTTGGCAACTTCCTCTTCACTCAAAGCCAGACTTGTAACTTTCTTGGCACAATTTCCATATTTTATAGATCAGGAGCCACATTTCTTAATTCAGATTGGCAAAAGTACAAGATTTCGTATTTCACGTGTGAGAAAAACCCCTTTTAATTGCGAAATAAAGTCGTTAATTCGACGTATCTTTTAAAGTGGCCAATGCCGTAATATCCGCCATGTTTCTCCCTCGCTCTCCAGCAAAAGCGAATGCGGCAATGATACACGTTAATTCAAAGACGTTGACCACTGTTTCCTCATTGACGCTCTGAAAGTTCATTTCGAAGTTGTCGCCATTAAACAAGTCACTTTCAAGTTTATGAAGGTGAAGCCACTTTGATGCCATTGCAATGCAATCATCATGCAGTTATCTGCTCGCCATCTAGCGGCAGAAAGAAGCCATTTGACAGTGGCCAATGTCGTAATATCGACCGTGATTATCACTGGGCTCTGTAGCAAAATCGAATGCGAGCGAGGATAAACATGGCGGATGTATTACTAGGTTGGCCACTGTTTTCACATGGATGCTTTTAAAATCCAATTTGGAGGTCTGGGTTGCTTATCACCAACTTACTGATGTTTGTTTATTAGTGTACTATTGATTTATACTGGGATTGCACTAATGCATGACCAGGGGGCGCTTCGAAACTGGTAGTAATGACTTTTTAAAGTGAATCTATCGTCACAATTTTAGGTTTAAGTTTGCATTATGTAAGTTTAGCAAATCTTTCACCAGGTGGCGTTTAGTCGGTTATGTTCTGCACATGCGCAGTTATCATTGTCCAAATTGAACACTCACTGCTACTGGGAGAGCTTACTTTTTATTTTGTACTTTTGGAGGATCCCAATTGAAATTCCTCGTGCAACTTGACAGCTATTATTTAATTATAATTACCATCTTATCTGACTACTTATGAATGGGGTGGATGTTGGCAGGGGGAGGGAAATAAAAGACGACCTCTGTGGGAGAGATTGCAATAACTTCTCCCCCGCAAACATAACTTATTATTTATAAATTTAGGTTGTTTATATCCTTTTTTTGTAGAAGATTTTACAGTATAGCACCCTTTGTAGCTTATCCTCTTATCCTCATTGACTAATAATAGTGATGACTTCTATTTAGATAATAAGGAAAAGTCTGAACCTCTTATCTAATCATCTTTAATCTGTTTGTTAAATTACAAGATATGAGGGTTTTGCTGAATACTAGTACTTAAATTTGCAGAGGGGAATTTGCAGAAATGAACTAATTGTAATAAGAAAATTTAATGTTATTATAATAGTGTGATGATATCATGTCTGTTTCCTGTGTCTTATCATTTCGCATCTTACTAAACTTGAGAGGAGAGTTCAAGAAATGTTGCCAATTTTGAGCCTCGGCTGGCAGGAAAATGGCGGATTTCGGACCCAGATGACCTGGAAATAAAGCTGCTTTTGTAACATACAAGCAGTTTGAGTCTTGTTTGCAATGGAAATTATAGAAGAATTAAAGGTGTGCGCGGAAAGAAGACTTTATGACGTCACTGATTGGGTTATTCCTAATGTAGAGGTTTTCAGGGGTGTTTTATAAGTTGTGCGACTCCATAACGTTCCAAACGCGTTCGCCTTCCCTGCGAACGTAATGAAGTGGGATCGGCCCATGACGTCACTCCATATCTATTCTATGCAGACAGACTGTTGACTGCAATGATTACATTCAAAGTTGCTTCATTTCCGATTTCGGGCTTATAATTTGTATATTATAGCGTATTATATTGAAGGGAATGTCCGTAAATATAGTTGGTTTTAATCGTTATTAATGAATAATTAACGATCGAAATTGTTGCAAAAACGGACAAGATGGCCGCCATCGCTGACATTCGAATTTTGGAATGCGGCTGGGCAGATAACGGTTATTTTTGTGCAATGACACGATATAAATGAATGAAGGGCAGACGCCATGGCTGCAATATATTCGCCCACGCGTCTTTTCCCCCGATTCTTTTATCTTACAGAAAAAGGAAGAAAAAACACAACGAAACTCTGATCTGGGTTGATTGACTCGAGAGGGAACGTTGGCGCCCTGCGGAAGCGGTGCGGAACCCCGTTTTCGTGCCTCTCCGCAGCGAAGCCCCGCCTCCGTTCGAAATGATGCGCCCAATCGCGTTGATCGACCCGCATTACACTCTGTTTATATTCTATGAAATCAAATATTGGGCTTCGGCATCGAATGGTGTTTGGGATGCGATTGGATGTTGTGGAGCACGGGGAGGAGGGTCTTATTTGCATTAATTGCACGCTATTATGGGGGTTTTTTTGGAACTTTTTCGTTCCTGTGCAAAGGGCGTATTCCGGCGCCGGAGTTGGCGATTAATCGGCCTCGTTTCGGTGTCCAGTATTATGATTAGTGATGTTTGTGTTGAAACTAATTAATAAAAGAGGTTTTTTTGTATTGATTTTTCAGAAGCTGCGCGTATATCGTCCACGAAGTTGAAATTTAACACGCCAGTCTATCGAAATTAACGAAAAATAAAAGGATTTAAATTGCCAATTTTGTTGATGCCCCCGAAAATAAAAACTGAGACGCAAAGAACAAGGGACAGGTGATGTTTGTGTGTGCGAGGATCGAAGTTGGAAGGATGAAAAACTACGGATTTTGTGTGTATCTATTTGTATGGTGATAAAGAAGCAAGTTTCTTGCGCGGACTCGCTTGGTGCGCAATACTCGGGAGCTCTTGCTTGTGGAGTTCTGCGCAACAAAGTTGCGCGCGATAGCGCTCCGTGCAAGAAACTTGCGCGCGTCCGGTCGCTTTTTCAATATCATTCCAAATTTCGAACGTTGATATTTTGTTGGAAAAACCGTTGCACATGACGCATTGATCCATAACAATGCTTGCTAAAACGCTATTTTATTGTGCTGTGACATGCACATATGTACTCGTTCATCCGGATTTTGAGAAGCTGAAATATATTATTAAATACCAGTTTAACATGCAATTCTACGTTATTGTCATTTATATACTGTGTGCAATCTTTCTTATAGCTATTGCACATTTTCCTTCAACCAGGTGAAGAAATAATCGCCATTAATTTGCGATGCATCACTGCTTAAGTGCCTCAATATTTTTCCCAGGTAGATTTTACAACAATGCATTTATTGTCTTCTGGATGATTTACATTTGCGAAGTCCTTGGTTTGATTTTCTTTTCCAAAGCGAAAATCACATGTGAGCTTCCATTTTTTGTTTTGCATTGTTATACACGTAAGTTATACACATGCATATGTATATAATTAAATCCGGATAAGCAAGTTTCTATCGCTTGTCTCGGGATAAGTTTACTTCCCCAATATCCTGCTGTTGTAACAAAAAGGGGGCGTGCCCAGGAGGCCACGCTTACCCTGGGACAAGCTTTAATGTACAGTTCATGTGCCAGCAAAATAATAATGCGTTTTAGCAGCAGACTAACAACTGCAAATGTTTTTCTTTTCTTTTAGTCAAGTATTAATGAAGATTATGACGTCAAAATTCCCATTCTTTTTTACAGCCAATCATATGCGAATGTGACGTCACAGCCTGGATTTTACATGCGTAGGAATTTTGTGAAATGTAAAAGCAGTTTTATTTTGGGGAAATATTTTGTACAAAATGTACCCATAACAATACAAATATGGAAAACAAAAAAAAAACAGACCACAATAAGGCCACAATGTTGCAATTTCAATTTTTAACTACTCGCCGCCTTAATGTTATTATTTGGTTTTAATTGTGTTGTTTTTTTTAAATGGAGGATTCCTATTGTAGATTGATTAATAATAATTGTAATGTGATGCATACATTTATAAAGCAAAAAAAACATTTTTAAATATATTTTGCAAATACTACTATCCTAAGACGATTCTTTGCAGGGTGGCGAACTTTTATCCTTTTCTTCAACAGACCCCTGTGTGTCTGTGTACGAAGAAAAGAGATAAGAAATTCGCAACTTTTTCGATTGTTTTACGAATTTAACGGCTTTCTTATTACATTACACATAATAACGTTATAATCACGTTGTGTTGATTCATATACAAGACCAAAGTAATTGTACAGTCAACGATGGTCTTTATAGCAGTTGAAATGGCGAATAAAAAGAATAAGAAATGTTTCATCACATTGTTTTTGCAAATGTTTACATTTTTTTACAGGTTTTTGGAATCGTCATTTCCTATTACGTACCGTTAAGTATTCACACAAATATGATTTTGGTAAACAAAGTCCTATTTGTAATCTTTATTGGACTGGACATGAAAACACAGATTTTTAAATCGGATTTTTCTAATTTATAAACTGCAGTTTGTTTGAGAAAATGGTGGTTTTCATTTTAGACAAAACCTCAACAAATCATGTGATGATTAAAATATGAACATGGTGTCTACTACTACTACTTCTACTACTACTACTTCTTCTGGTCCTGCAAATCCTTGAAGTCCTGGAAAAGGTCATGGAAACCCTGGAAAGGTCATAGGGAATTTGTAGTTATAGCTTGGAACTTTTTGTTGGCTCGATTACAATTCTGAAAAACTCGTAATGTAATTTAAAACTAATTTATTTATTTATTGAATTTAATCATGTTATTCTACATTTGCACATAGACTTTGAAAATACAGTATTCAAGTTGTTTAGGGAAATAAAGTCCTATTTATTCCTAAAAGTGTAGCAAAATCTTATATTTTTAATTCAATATATACTTGTTGTTTGTGCTGGAATATTTGCAATGCAGATGTTCTTGTTTTTTTTTTTAAATCCGTAGGATTATCAGTTAAAATGATTTCAATATTGACTGCAATAGAGATTATTTTATTGTCTTTTAACCTTTGAAATAAGCCAGTTATAACAGTAGTACTATTGCACAATTGGAAGCAAAATAATACAAGTCACCAATTCAATATTATTTAAACATGTTTTTACTTAAAAATTTGGGGAAACTCAAACGTTACTCCCTGGAAGGGAGCAAAATGATGTAGCTCAAAAAAATTGAAAATTATATCACATATAGTTTGGTCATAAACACAGAAAAACTAATTGTCCATAGGAAAGCATGGGCAAAAATTGTTTGCTTTTTACAGAAGAACAAAAAGCGGGTATTGATGTGAAGAATTTTATTCATCTTTGCCGGATCAAAACCAACACGTCAACTTTTACATAACAAACGTTACACAACTAGAGTTGCTTTGTATATAATACAGCCCGTATAACCTTGATTGATTCGTGCAGATTCAGCATTTCAATTGTAACACTGCGTGTAGTTAACGAATACAATAATACGGTGAAACTGTTTCGATCCCATTCGCGAATGTCTTATTCTAAAATGACAGTCCGTTTGTAAAATTGCAACCAAGAATTCCCTCTTCTCTTAAATTACTGCCAATAAATATAAGGATTTTGGACATAATATGGGAAATTATTTAATATTGATTGAAATCCACAAGAAAATTGTTGGTTCAGACAGAAAAATACATCAATCTCTTGACAGTGTAAGTATGTAATTGAGTATAAGTATATAGTAATATGTAAGTAATGCACATGGAAACAGTTATAATTAGGAAGCTTAATTTTTCCGAATTGTTTTTAAATACGCAGTGAACAATTTTGGGTTATTAAATTACACATCAGATATGTACAATACAACAAAAACCATAGTGAAGTCACACAGATAGTGCTCAGTATATTTTTGGTATTAAGTTAAGGGCCATCAAATACAATACAAAATACGATGATTTATAGAGAGTAATTTGCACCAAATCAAACAAGATAATAATTAAAGTTTTACGATAATGTCCTAAAATAATGAATGCGGTAGTCGAAACGATTGAACATAAATGTGTTGTTTATGGAGAAGGAATTTACACTTTGTCTTAAGCAAATAGAATTAAAATGTATATTGGTTGCCAGTATGTGCGGATGGCCCTTTTGTTTTAATTACTTAAATACTCCGTTTGCAACTGTAATTAATAAGCACGATTAAGTTATTTCATTTTCTTCTTTAAACATTCAGATAGAAGTTTTACATTCCTGTGGGTGTTCTTAGTTATTTCTGTTGTTTTAATAAATCTTTTCAGTAAGAGGCACTATAAGATAGATTGCATCTTGGACTCTGAGCGCGTGTGACCGTGTACGAGAGATACGGATGGCACTGACTCGTATAAGCAGAGTAGCTAAATAGTAGTTACAGTAGTTAATATAGTATACAAGGTTAGTATATATATATAGTTTTTTTGTTTTTTCGGACGGAACTGGCGACGAAGATTCACGCTCCTCCGATAAAGCGGTCCGAGACGGTATGCGGCTTTGAGAGAAGAACGATCTTGGAAATACGTTTAAGTGCTTTGACCAAGAAGTTAAGGGGGTTTGATAAGATTCAAATGTGCGTGACTTTTAGTCCGATTCTCGCAAATTCCTACTCAACTTGCTCGTATTTAGCCTTGTTTATATTCTTTGCAAGGCAGAACGCGAGCAGGCAGCCGACCATCTGGAAAAAGACGCAAAATACATTCAGTAAGGTATAGATTAATTAAAACCATCTTATAAGCGTATTCTAACAATTCTTAAAAATTGCCAACAACCAAATCAAACTTGACCAAGATATTAATCGCTGCAATTTGCAAAGTTAAGAATTATTTTACAAACTTTTGAATAGCCGCAAGTACGGATTTGCTTTTTTGTAGTATGTACCGGCAGGGAAATTAATAACAGTAAAAGAAATGTAATTGTGAATGTCCTGAGAAACTTAGGAACTAAGAGACTGAAGAAAATCAAAGATTCTCGAAAACAAAATACAATCGCAATTTTGCAAAACTAATGAGTATTCAATGAAAGATTATAAAGTTTATAATGTTAATTAGGGGTATATGTATTAAGAATTATAAGTTAGTAGTGGTCCAAAGCTAGCGTTGCACCTTGAGGAACGCAAATCCCAATGCGGCCCCAGCGACCGATCCTATATTTTCCTCCAGTGTTGCGACCACTTTAGAGTAGCAGCCCTGAAACAATAATACTATAAAGTGCAATTCCACTTGATGTAAGACATTATTACGCAAAGAAGAAGGTTGCAATCGGAAAGATGTTCCATCCACTGATCATTGTTTCTAATACTAAAGTTTGCATTCTTTATACAGTGGAATTTCGGTACAAGACCAACCTAGATTTAAGGACCGTTTTGGAAACATTTGGTTGGTTCTTATGCATTTAAATACTCTGTTGTAAGACCAACCTTGGCTTAAAACCTCACCGCTGTTAGACCACATCGTCTTAATAAGACCATCAGGTCCCGTATCCAAGTTGTCATTTATAAAACCCACTTTGGTCTTGTAAACAGTAATATTTATAAGACCATTTGGTGGGTCCTACATTCTCTAAGACCTTGTTTGAAAGAACAGACAACGGGAGTGAGTTAATTACCTCAACGTAGATGTCCGTCGGATTCGGAGGCAAGTTGAGGTTTTTGCAGTCCGCTTGCATGCAGCACGATTTGGGCACCGACATGGTCCCGTTGGCCCACGGAGTTACGAACCAGTCCTTGTAATCCGTGTTACCGCAGCAAAGGACCTGCGCGAGAAAGTATATCTTAAACCAGAAAGTCGCGTCTGA
>WWPM01022115.1:0-17504 GCA_023279145.1 Glomeris maerens
TGTTAATAAAAAATGACGGAGAAAGCAAATAGGAAATAATTTCCTCTATAACTTTTCAATTCAAATACATTTCCCGGTGAGAAACGAAAAAAACTCAAACCACTTTCATATGGTTTTCTAATTTTAGTTGGAACAAAAAATATATTTAGGCTTGTTAAAGTGTCACAAAAGCGTGGGAAAATATTTGTTTGCATTCACATTTCTTGAGAGGTCTGGCAGCTTTCCTTAATCTAACCTTATTTTTCTTTCTACTTAATCTGCTTCAAAGACAACAGAAGAGTTTTTGGCGCCAATTTTTGCGGCGCTAATTCAAGGGCAGTGCTATGCAGGGCTGCTCCCAAATCCATGAAATCTAAAAGTTTGCCAGCTTTTCCAAAAGACTTGTTTTGGCAAAATAGTCAACATTATGTTTTCTTCCTACGATTTCAATAAACATAAACAACAGAAGATGGAAACTGAACTCTTTGTTCAACTACAGGTGAAACATTTTGTACAACGTGCGTAAGGCGAAAATCCGTTATACTAGAGATTCGAAAAACGAGAACGTGGTCTGGATGGCATATAACGTAGCGCCATCTGTCCGCCGAAACGGAGCGAAATTGATGCGGCCGAATCACTCATGCCCACGTGACCGGTGAGGGGGGATCGAAAATAGTTCCATTCGCAAAACCCCTTCGTGCTTTAGAATAAAACGGTATTCGATTGAAAACAGTTGGATCGATGAAACGCGTGAGTTTTGCTGTGAAGGGGAAGGGTGGTGGAGGGGGGTGATTGGAACGGACCAATGACTAAAAATGGGACTACTTTTCTCGATAGAGGGGGAGGGGAGGGGGAATGGTGCGGATGAAGACGTTTAACGCCGCTGCGACATGTTCGCGTTCTCTCGTCGTTCCATCTCGATTTTCATTGCAAGTTGGTCGACTTTGCGCCTTGTATTTCCCGCATCTGGTGCCTGAAAGGTCCCAGAGACTTCCCCATTTCCCAATCCAGCCCTTCCTCTCATCAATCCAAGGTACGTCACGTGCTCTCGGCTTGCAATAATCGGGGTAAAAGGAAAACGCGAACAGCCAATCAATTTCACAATGGGGTTTTTAACTGCGGCGTTCTCCGAGTTTAGGCCTAACTTGCGCCAGTAGTAGACTATACTATACACACTACATGGCCACGTCCGTGTTGCTAATAATGCTTCAGCCTTACTCGTATTCTCTCCTTTGTTCTTATCATAACCCTGTAATTGACACACAATGCAGATTTTAGCTGTATTTCGCACATTTTCCAAATTTGCAAATGGCTATTATTTTTATAACGAAAAATTAGGATAATCTCCTGTTGAAAAATCATCTCTTGATGGATTAAGTATGTGTGATTGGTTTTTTGGTACATGATGAAGCTGTGTTGAGAACGTTTCATGTTATTGCGGTCTTAATGGGTATTTTTTTTTAAAACGCAGTTTAGGGAATTGGGGTTGAATTGTTTTGTAAGTGAACGTTTTGCAGTTTCTCTTGATAAAATAATCGATTGTTTGCTTTGGGGAGAAAGATGGCGCAGTTTGTTTCAGGGTCATGCGAATGTATATATACATATACATACATTTTGTAAATTTTATTACTGTATTCATATCTGATGCCCTGAGGCCGAGCTGCAATAACGCAGTGTTGTTTTCAATTGATGCCAAGAAAAACGGCAAATGAAAATCGATAACTGTGTACAGAATTATATAAAGACAACATTTGAATTAAATTTGGGTTTATCAAAAGAATGCATCACGTGTTGCATTGTTTTGATAAATGTAACTAACATATCGGCCCTATTTATGTTCTGATATACTGTATGTGTTATTGGCACGAAATGTTAAATGCGAATTAAACTATTGAATGAATTCGTTGGTTGTCAACGAGTACAACTGTACATTTTGTGCGAAAATGTGCTATTAATTGAAATAGTATAATGTATAATGCCCTAATTTAAAATGCCAACATTTACGATGTAGCAGGAAAGCGAACTCAAATGAACTTTAGTAAAGAAAACTTGTTTTTCCCAATGAACAAGTCTTTTATACACAGTATGATGCAAATCAGGCTGGTTAACTGTGAAATATTTGAGTATATTAGAGTCATAATGTTTGTTATTTACCTTTTGCAGCCTCATGGGATGGGATGGTTAGTCATAATTGCGGCAAAACAGGTTTTATCTGGTAGCAGATGGTCAGATTACAACTTGGTGAATTCATTAAATGGAAAATAAACAGCAGTAATGATGATTTATACTTTTGGACTCCACTAATTTCTGATTTTCCTGATCTAGACTTGATTTTTTGACTGTCTTTTTCCGCAATAAATCTATAATTAATACTTTATGAAATTTTAGCTGTGACACATGAATACATGTTCTAATTATCATTATTTTCGTTGGTTGAAGTGGGGTTTGCACTCGCATTGTTTCAATATGGTTCCAGTCCTAGTCCAGTCGAGATTAAAAAAACACCTTAGTATGGATTTTATATTAATAAGAGGATTGTTGTGAATTGAATTGGCTTGCTATGTAGTAATACCTGCCGTATTTTGATATAATCAGTCCAAATTTGTATAACAGAAAGAGCACAGAACAGTCTATTTTGGCACAAAGTATTTATTCCACGGTCATTTATACGAGTGCTTTGAAATTTGGTTCAGTGATGATGATGACGACCCTGACGATGACTGATGATAATATGTCACACAGACATTGTGAAAACCCACGTTTTCACATGAAATCCGAGGATATGGAAGCACAAATGTTCAATTGAAAGCAGAGCTGTGTTCGTTTTTAACTTCAAAAGTGGTATTCATCAAATTTTTGACGTCGGGATTTGATGACCACTTAGGGATCATCCATAAAATACGTTCGCTGAAATTTGTACCCTCCTCCCCTCCTTTGTAACAAAGTTGTAACAACTCTCAACCCCCCCCCCCCCCCTAGGCGACCGCCCCCCATAAAATAAATGCCCCCCCCCCCATTTTCCCGGTAAATTTTGAATAATAAAGCTAATAGAAAAGAAAATGGAATTTTCTAATGGCTAAAGTTTAAATATCCTATATGTAAAAAGAAACTCAAAGCGAACGTATTTTATGGGGAAATAGTGGGAAATGTATATAGATAGGTTTTGTCCGTTTTGCTAATGGAAAAGTTAATAATTACACTAAAAGTAGGAGTAAGACTTGTAAATCATTCTGAGGGGAACATCCACAAACTGTCTCAATATTCTGGATATCAGGGTAATCACTTTCCAAAATGAATGCCAAGTTACTAACCAGCATTTCAAGAAGTTTCCCCCAGGAACTTGCCCGATTGACATGGTTTTTGCACAGTCCCTAGTTTGAAATGGAAGTGAGTTGGAAGGACATTATGGACATCCGGTCGAAAAACTGATATAATATCTCAGTTTATGATTCAGGGTGTTTGCCTTATTTTTTAGCTGATGTTGCATTATAGACCCCCTCATATGTTGACTGTCCCAAGTTGAGATAAACGTAATCGGTCGTTTTATGCGATTATTTATTGCACAAAACCACGTTTCTATGTGTAACCAAGCTGAAGAAACTCATGATAAGTCGATAAAGTAATCGATTTTTACTGCAAACGTTGTGTGTGACCTTCATTTATCTTTCTCAAAACTAGTTCTGTGAAAGTTTATGGACTTATATTTAATGCGTCTTCAAATGTGCAGTTCTTTTCCTTTTGTGTCTGCTATTATTGCGCAAGGGTAAAAAAAATAAGAAGTGAAAATAATGCTAAATTGTGAGATAATTGTATGTGTGGGAATTACACGCAGAGAACGATTATTTCTCAATTTCGTGGCGTGTTTCTTGGCAGGTTTTGTCATTTGGAATTTTCAAGGTTGTATGTCATTAATTAGCAACGGGTGAATGAATGTATACATAAGTTTTTTTAATTCTTAGTGAGACGATTTTTAGAGGTGTGGCCAGTAACAATGTGGATTGCAATCAGAATCCCACGTATTTGTGTTTTCAGAGAACAATTGTTATGTAATAAAAAAAGTAATAAAGTTGACATTTAAGGAAAAATGTTTCTGCTAAATTGCCCAGAATACTTTGTATGTATACAATAACCTTTATAACGTTATTGTGCATTAAATTCAAAAGTGTAATGAGTAGAAATTCCTGCTGTAAGTGGATTTTGCCGTAAAATTTACTGCAATTAAAATAGTTAGCACAAAAACTTTTATGAGTATACTATGCATATTTAAATTTAATATTAGTAAAATAATTTGGAAACGAATCTTTGGTTCGAGCTAAATTGCATAAACGAGTTCATTCCAGTAAGTGAAATGGCTTAGGGACCGTTCACATACCACGTGGTCAGCTTAGGGGGGAGGGGGTATATGAAATGACCACAGCTGGCCACACAGGGGGGTGGGAGGTTTTATTAATGACCATGTGGTCCATAACAAAAACACGCAACGTAATTTTAATAAAAATGTGAAGACTGCATGGGAGGATGAGGACCTTGTCGAGATACCACACGGTCTATCAGTTCACGACTTTGCCGAACCAGCAATTGGCACTCCGGTTATCAGAAAAGATGTGGGCAAAGATGTTTGGGAAGAGGCGTAAAATTTGTAATTAAATAAAAAAAACAAGATATAGCCTACATGCAATACTCTGGATGATGTTACAATTTGTCTGGCTTCATTATAACGAATAAAATTATTATGAGCTGAAGGGGGGGTTAGCAAGATGACCACGTGGTTTTAAGGGGGGTATGAGAATTGGCCACAAGGAGGAGGGGGAGTCAAAAAAGGTCAAAATATTGACCACGTGGTATGTGAACGGCCCCTTAAGTATACAGTCCTCCCTCGTTAATCCGGCAGATATGGGATCAGAGCACCGCCGGATTACTGGAAATTAACTATGTAATAATGGCGAATTTGAACAGCAGAAACTACGTTTTATTGTGCACATAGCATATAGGGCATGTATGTTATTTCGCATTTTATTGAAAGGTTGAAGGTAAACAAGCTAAAACTACAAATTAAGAACAAATTTACTTGTTTTGTAACAATACCCCAGAAAAAATATGCTGCAGACTTTCTACAGAAAAACATTTCAGATACAACTGCGGCTGCATATTTTCTGCAGAAAATATATGAAAAAGTTTGCAGATATTTTGCAGAATTTCAGATTTTGTACAAATAGTTATAGATTTTCTACATATTACTTTCAGTCATTGCAGAAATTCTTAGGATTGAAATCTTTATTAACCTCCCGACAAGTTTACTAAAAACATTCAGGAGGATGGCCAAAAAAAAAACGACGGATTACGGGATACGCCGGATAATCAAGGGCCGAATTATCGAGGGAGGACTGTATATTAAGAAATATTCTTTTTGGCACGTGTTTCTGAAATTTTGCTGAAAAATATGTAGATGAATGTAAGTGATGTATTGTTGCTTCGCAATTTAGAGTAAATTACACCACCTAATGCGTGCATAAACATTTTTACCAGTTTGTAATTGCACCAAGTTATTTTATTATACTTCCTTATTTGTGAACTGGAATGCATATTTAGTGAGAAAAATTCATTTACATGCTTGCTTGAAAGTTTTCCTCCAAATTCCTCTCTCGCAGCTGTGTTTAACTTGTAAAACTTGACTATATGGAAATGAACAATATTATGCAAGTTGTTTGGCAAGCGATAAGACGTAATAACAAGCATGGATATGATTGCTTTTCCTCAGTTTATATGTACGTATCCTGTTAATAATTGATGTGTTGTTGCAAATAAATAGGGGACATAATTTGAAATTTATAGAAATGTGCAGAGGAGGAATAGAAGGCCATTCATAGAAATGACACACTGATGTGATGCGATTGCGTCATGTCGTGATAAAAATAATGAAAGCCATCAAAGTGTCATATGCGATTGCTATAAAATTATTTCAGAGAGATTGCTTCAAGGATATTTTTTGAAATTTTCAAATTAAAATAACAAAAAATCGGTTGCGATATTTGATATTCCTTTTCGCAAAATACAAATATATGTATCTGTATGGATTGCAACAGTGACAGAGACGTCATGTGACCGACTATATCTGTTGGAAAGAAATCGATACGAATGTTGTTGACAAAAAAAAAGAAGCAAAACTCGGCATAAAAGCAATTTTGAATTGTTGTTGGGGAAATGTTTGAAGGCAATATTGTATAAGAAGAAATTCCGAGATAATTTGGTAGAAGTTTCAGTCCTTGATCCAAATAACAGATTGCAATGTAACAATTCAGTTTAAATTGGAATTTAGGACTAGTTATTTGTATATATATTATATGTATACATGTGTTTTTATTCTAATTAGACTAGATATGATAGCATTGAAACCTGAAAAGACCACATTTTGGAATTTCGCCAAGTGTTTGCGAAATTATTTATGTGAGCTTGTGTGTTTGTAAATTTTTGTTCATGTCAAATATAAAACTGACAGTAGCTCACAACAAACGAGCAATTAAATGTAGGTTTGCAATAGCAAAATACATATTACAAAATGAATTGGCATTTGATATTGTAAACAGTTTTACACAAATTAAGTGAAATAGGGGATTTATGTATAAGACATTAGTTGATGTATTTGATATCAAGGTACCTTAACTAGCCAACAAATCTGACATAAATTATAACTTTACACAAGCATATTGCGAAGTACATTAATTGTTCTAGATATACATATACAATGCGGTTTTTTTCAAATGTTATTTTGGCATGTTGGTGAAATAATCAACACTTTCAATTTCATTAAAATTAATATTTTATGTATGCTGCACAGTAAAATGTAACATAATGGAAGTCAAAACATTGAACTTCAGCAATAATTAATGTTTTTAATGGATAAGTCAATAATTAGAATTCCGAAAACAAAGAAAAAAATATGAATGTTGGGCTATTCTAGTGTTAACATTCTTGTCCAGTTCATACATAGTGCTGCTTGTTGCCAAGTGCAATTTTATAGATCTGTAGAGGACATCCTGGGTTGTGTGAAGGAGCTAAAACTCAAAAGACGACCAGCCTTGAGTGCCAATTTGTATCACTTTTTTTTGTAAGCATCGTTGAAGTCAAGTCTCACTGGTGACATTTCAACTTGGTTCCCTTATTTTTTGCGCCCCCTTGTAGTTCGCCTCTTGTTGGCTGGATGTTTTTGAGGGACATTGATCCTCCTTTGGGTTTGTGTGTTGCTTTAGCAACCACAACATGTTTGACCGAAAAGAATCATTTTCCCTTCACAGTTCACAGTGTCTGCTCAGTGGACCTCTCTTTGTTTTTGTGAATGCATACGTTTTCAAAACCTGACAACCGGAATTGAAGATTTTCTGACAGTTGTTATGCTTTTATATGCACACACAGAGAGAGAGAGAGAGGCATCCCAACAATCAAGGGCCATTTGTGATGGTTTTACAATTTTTATGGAGCTGTACTCGTGCGAGTTCAAAGAAAGTAGTGCCAATCCAGTTAAACTTGTAATGTATTCCTATAACATTTATCGATAATATCGTATCGCGGATGGTTATAAAGCGTGCAATCAGTTCTTTCACACGATTTATGACGCTTCTGCCCTTTGGACGTTTAGTATACACTTGTGTTCAACAGCACTATAGTAGATTTATTTCCAAAATACATTGCATCTACTGGAAATTGAATAAAGATTATTCTGCAAGGAGTCATTGCACCTATTAAATGCAATTTGGATTTTAGCTAAACTAACAAACGTGATAAATGAATAGAATGTTTGGAGGAAGTGTTTGCTGCCCTTTCTTACACTGTTTCTTAAGAAGTCTTAAGAAATTGGCAAGTTTGTAGGTATTGCAATGTGGCCTCCTGTGCAAGTGCTGTTTGAGTTTGAGGTGGTGCAATGTGCAATTAATGCAAGTGCTTCAGAAGAATTTGGCATGCAAAATGCGAGGCAAAAAAATGACAATTTCTTAAATGCACACAGCACTGAAAATGAGCAACAGATGTTACTTTATTAGCTAGCTCAAGGGAGTTGGATTATTTGCATGTGGGGAGTTCTTGTAAACTAAGATTAGAGTTTGAGACGCTACTGCTGCTGGCATGCAACTGTAAATATCCTATATAAATTTACAAGATACCACTGCACAAATCGTATTTATTGAATTCCGGGCTTAGGATTTCGTGTAGTTGGTTTTATATCTAAGGATATAGCGCAGCTATTTATGTGTGCCAATGGGGATAGTTTTGACATGGAGTTGTGGTTATTGCCATTGCACAGTTTGCCATTGGGAAAAAAATATAAAGAAATGTTATGATGTGCAGTACATATCTGATTGATCTGATATTGGATTTTTTTTCTTCTTCTTCTTCTTGGTTGAGTTTTCATTCCTTGGGCAAAAACCATTTCTGTTTCATGTGCTGCCATTAATTTTTTTCATGAAACTAGTATACTTTATACTGTCGGATTTATAGTAGTTCCACGTCCGAGAATACAGTGACGTCACATGCAGTATATACTGCATTTGCTAGGAAGTCCAATGAAATGTTCTGGAAGTAATTAGAGCTATCATTTCAGTTCCAATTTTAAAATTTTAATTAGTAGATCTCTGTATAAGTATATGCCATTTCTGCATAAGGTTATAATGTGCATACATGGCTGATCGTGCAAAGCTGCAGTTAGTGTGTTATATTGATTTAAGATAATTTCACAAAATTTATAGCTGAAATGGCAACACTTTGTGGTCCTCCGTGTGCGAACTCCCCAAGAAATTAAAGACATTTGAAGAATGTATATTGTTCACCATGTGATTCTGTACAACCTGTCAAGCTTATTTTTTTTTTAATTAGGCATCTGGTAATTTCCTGTATTAAAAAAAACATGCAATCATTTTCACGAATTGGACATTCCAGATCAGTTTGTAAGAAAACGGAGAAATATTTTGAAAAATTAACCTTGACAGGTTCGTGAACCATGCAATATACTTTAATTTGAAAATAACCGGTGCTTCAAATTCACTTCACATTTCATGTAAGAGAGCATTTTCGTCTGGAACCAAATATTCCATATATTTTGCAGCCATCCTGCAGTGCCACTTGGAGTATTTGTCATGGAATTAAATGAAAAACTCCGCCATCTATAGGGCAAAACTTCAACTATATGCACCGCTCGGAACCGCCTTAAAACATATTGGAAGTTCGATTGAATACAAATCCTTATTAATTTAGCAGATTGTTTAAAGTGTTAGGTGTTTGATCAATCAGGTTTAGGGCAATGATGCGATTTACCAAATGTTTTAATTTATCGGTAAGTGATCGCAACTTGCAGTTACTAATGTGGTAATTTATTAGGTTTTATGGATAGTGACAACTAAGTTGTCTTCATGGGGATTTAATTACTGCAATTAAACAGAAGTGAGGTCAGTAAATTTTAATTGCAATTCGTATCATGAGTATTGCAATCGTTAGTTTGATCATTTATTTATGCAATATTTACGAACGGTTCGTATTAAACGAGGTCTATTGTTTGGCATATTAATGAACTTGAGCAGGTGGAATGCAAGGCCTATTACGCACATATTGTCTGGAAATTTTCAATGCATTATAAATATTGGGTCGATAATGAATTGCATTACAGGATGAAATCTTAAAGCGAGATGCTTGTGATGTTGGCAAGGAAGTGGTATGTGAAAATGAAATTGAATTGAAGACTGCAGCTGCAAAAGCACGTTTAACTTGTATATAATGTAGGGAAATGCAGAGGTTGACAGGCGAAAACACTTTTTTTCCCTACTGCTAAATGTCTCGAACATTGTCTGAATATTAATTGGCTATTTAAAATGATAATTGGGCAATGGCCTCATCTATAGTAATTAGGCTACTGCTTTCAAGTATGAAGATTAGGGAGCATTTGTCATTTACGTTCTGCGAATAATTTAGCACGTCCCTTAATTACATTGCAAACTGAATAGTATGTATAGAGATATTTCAGGATGGTGGTTTCGAAATCCAATTTAGTTTTCACTTGAATCGCTGTGCACAGTAAGTCAACATCAGTGGGCTTTGTTTGGCAATTACAGTCGTTTCAGTTTCGATTCAAAGTTAGGGGAGCGTGCAAATTGGATGTGTGCACTTGTGAGGTGGTTTGTTGCTGATACAAAGCAATAAATTAGATCTGAAGGTTCTAAAGTTCTTTAGTGTGTGGGCATTTCTCTTTTCTCGGCTTATTTTTTCTACAAGTATGTTAGAAATGTAAGAAGCTCTTGCGTGACGGTTGCGACAAAAGCACTTTTTTGTTGTTTTCATCTTTTCTCGAGTGGAATGAAAATGTCAACCTTTCGTGACACTACAAATAGAAGATTATATTTTAGAAAGAATCTCTTGCCAATTGTACGTTGCACTTCTTAAAGATGATGTGTGCTCGTTCATGGTTTGGGCAGAGTTATGGTTGCATGTGCTTGTTTTTGATTAGGCCTTCAAGTCAGTTCCTATGTAAATGTATGTACAGGGTGGTGCGAAATGATTGACCCCCTCCGTTAATACACTTCCCAAAAAGATACAGATAAAAAACTGAATATATCACCTTGTAGAGAATTCAATTCTGTGTAGGACTGTAAAAATTCATTGCGAAATTCCTTTCCATTCTATTGACAGCCGAAAATTTGCGATCTTTCCATTGATCATTCATTATGCGTTCCTAATAAAGATGTGGGGAGCATGAATTATGGATGTCACATTTCATGTAGGTCCTACTTAAAAACCTAAGCGTTTGGGGACATATGGGTAAATAGGAAGTTTGTCTTTTTTATGCAGGGAATATGCCATGTCAGTTTGTCCCTGTAGTTTAGAAACACCCTGTATGTATAGGAAGTCTTTAGGGGGTAAAGATTATACGGAAATTAATTGCAAATGGTTAGGAAGTTACTGTATTTGACGCATTGCTAGATAATGCGGTCCCCGAGGTATTTATGATAATAAAAAAACAAGATAATCAATGGAAATTGTTTATCAGCTTTAAGAAAGTGACGTTGGACATGTCATTATTTGCACACATGATAGCAATGGCTTCCTGTGCGGTGTGATTTTAGTTCGGCTTTTATATTTGTCTGTCTTGAGTGTGTGTGTGTGTGTCGTAGTCTTCTGGCTCACTGCCATCTTTGGCAAATTGTTGTACCCAACAGTCGCAAGAAGTCGCCACTTTCCTTGCAAATATCCGCTATTACAGAGGAGGATGATGATCATGATCACGATGAAGATGATCATCACCATCATCATCCTATAGTGGCTTCTCTATCTTGCTAATGCTAATTGTATACAATGTCGTAAACCGACATTTTCATTAATTTTTTTCATGTTTAACAATGTAATTATACAGTATTCTGAAGATTGTCATCTTGTCAGAGACGGAATAAGATGCGGAAATGATTGACAATGACTACGAGTTCCTCTGCATTTCTGCTAAACTAATATTAAAGCTATCAGTGGTGGAATTATACATAGAAATTGAGCGTTTTGGTAGTTCATAGGTCCTATACGTGTTATTCTAGGACAGATATTTATGTATTTTAAGTACAGAGCACGTGGGGCTGGACATGTGTCCGTCTCATACAGGTTTTAACGACTTGGATCGCATTTACAGTGCGTTGAGGTTTTTTGTTCAACAGCTTATTTTTGAAAATAGAAATTGGTGCAGTTTGCGGATTGAATAAGTGTGTTGTAGTGAACAAGCACTCGGGTGTTGGGAATTTTTTTCCCAAATTTCTGGTTGAGGAATTCTTTAGGACCCAAATGTTGTTTGTTGATGCACTTTGCGTGCATGAATGAAGGAGAGAAAGGAAGGAAGATGTTTGGCCACTAGTCAATCATCGTATATAGGACTTTGTGCAAAATACACAAACACATGTGTGCGTGTTACACCTACAAACTGTGCGTGTGAAACCTCCACAAATTCAACAGTTTTTCATTTGCACTGTAGCTGGTGGCATCACACGTCATCCGTTGTTGATTGTATTCGGATTACTATCTCTTTTCATGCTTATTTTTAATGTTAACGATGCTATGGCTGCTTCTTTGAGTCGCCCAAGAAAAGACACTTGCGTGACGTCAGAGTAGTAGCCGGCAGCGCCTCTTGCGGCCTACTGAAGATGCATGGTCCTACGTGTTTCAATATTATGAGTAGAATTCATAGGGTTTTCACCAAGGGGATTATAGGTACAGTCCTCCCTCGATAATCCGGCCCTTCGATTATCCTCATGAAATTTTTTTAGTAAACTTGTCAGGAGGTAAATGAAGATTTAAATCTTAAGAATTTCTGTACATTCATGCTGATAGAATTTGTTCCATTCACTCAGTTTCTAATATTTGTGCTGAATTTTTAAATAGTGGTTTCTGCAAAATTTCTGCAATGACTGAAAACAATCTGTAAAAATCTACAAATATTTGTACAAAATCTGAAATTCTGAAAAATATCTGCAAACTATTAAGATATTTTCTACAGAAAATCTGCAGTCGCAGTAGTATCTGAAAATATGCTGCTACATTTTCTACAGATAAATATTGATTTCTGCAGATAATCTACAAAATTACAGGAATTTCTGTAGATTTTCTGCAGAAATCTATGTTTTTCTGTAGGAAATCTGTAGCATATTTTTTCTGGGGTATTGTTACAAAACAAGTAAATTTGTTACTGTTTCAGCTTGTTTACCTTCAACCTTCAATACAAATGTGTAACATACATGTGTTCAATAAAACGTAGTTTCTGCCGTCATTATTAGTTAATTTCTGGTAATCCGGCGTTTTCGATAATCCGGCGGTGCTCTGGTCCCATATCTGCCGGATTAACGAGGGAAGACTGTACTCGATTGGGAATTGTTCATAAATAAGTTCTGTTAATAACATCCATTTAAAACGATGGAAGCTGAAAGTGTTGCATCACCTGGTGTTCAAATTTTCAGTGTTTACCCTCACTGTATATAATGGATAGAAATGTAAACCATTAAATATGCACATCATCATTATTATGTGTACTTAGGTCTGCTTACAGCTCCCAGTTTATCATAATTAATTTATCTAATGATTTTAAAAGTTGATGATATTTCAAGAAACCAGTTGCAGTTTGTTAGGAAATATTTTAAAGATTTAAACCTTCTTCGTTGCTACATTTGACGGTAGTTTTGTTTTGTAGATATTTTGTAATTCATGAGGAATAATTGAGATTTAAGGTTAATTTGCACACTAGTAGGAAACTGGATGCTAAAATTGCGCTTGTGCACGAATGCTTTTTATTTTTAGTTTAATTTCTCATAAATAGCCTAGTCTTTGTCGATTGGCTTGATCGTATTTCTCATGCTGGCTCATTTCCAACCTCAATAAGCAAATATGCATTAGCAAAGTGGAGCAGGAACTTGGAGAAACGAGAATTTGAAGACATTTTATATATGTTTGTTAATTCACGTACGTTGGTCCATGCAGGCATGCAAGTTTTATTGCTTGGGTTTCGTGGATATTATACCACGCTTGTCCTGAAACATATCACTGCCATAACGACACGCGATGAAACTTCAATCTGGCATGTCAATAAATTTCTCTCCCAGATGATCCCGGTTGTTATTCGGGGCTAAACAAACTGGCAACGGCCACAAACAGTTATTTTTATGACTTTCAATGTGGATGACCGCATTTTCGATGACGTCAAACGTTTTGTGTTCGCGTGCTTCGTATAAACGACAGTTAAGCCAGATATATTTTTATATACCAAGTACTTATTACCACTTAAACGCACCCTTTGTTTGTATTTATGATTAAGAATTTTGTTTTGAGCAAAGGTATTGATTGTGCCGTATAAAATAACAAACTCGGTGATATAAGAAACATGTTTTTATGCTTGAATAACAAACAAATATTTCAATACACCTCATTGCCAGTGAGTTTAATGCATGAATTTTAACAATTTTAACCCGATGAGGTCCTTAAAATGCTATTCATCCTGATCACAACGCCCTCAAATTGAAATGCAAATTTAATAAATGACATAATTAAAGTGAATGCGTGGTTCGCTTAAATGAAATCCGCGTAAGACGAAGGATTAGTAGTATATAGTGTACTATATACATACAAGATGGATGGAGGTTGAGTCTTTAGAGCGAGACACCTACATATGTTGGTTGGCCGTAAATCAGCTGATTCTTAGAAAGGCTCTTGAGTTGACAGAAATAAATTGCAGCATTAAATTCAAACTGGTGGGTAATGGGCTGAGCGACGAGGTCTATTGGTCTTTCTGGCAATTGCCACCTGCAACAACACTCCAGAAGTGATGGCTTTCTCTCTGTCCTTATTTTTTTCCCCCTTTAACCCTCTCTCCTATTCCCAGATTTAATTGCAAGGACTGATTGAAATGTTATTATTACCGATGGGAACCTTCACGTCTTTTGAAATGATAACGGCTTAACTTCATTAACTCGTCGCCCATTAAATGGGAACTTCTTTTTTTATCCCCCCCCCAATTGCCAACTGAGCGATTTATTCCGTCAGTGATCTTTATAAATACTAAATCCCGAATTCCTATACAAGATTTATCTTCATATTCTTGTAGAAAGTAAATGTTTTGCATATTGGAAATGATAACATTGTGTGTGAACATACTAGTACAGGGTGGGTTAATACTGATTTGCAAAATATGGAGGAGTGTAATACGATAATTTTGTAATCGGACAATGAATATAGATAAATGAAATTTAATGAACTGGGAATTCGTGGTCTTCAAAAGTTAATTTCACCAGTTAGCTGAATGATTTAATGATTGCTGTAATTGGGACGACAATTAATTTAAATTGATATTCATTGGTGTGCTTTCATATTAGTACTTTGCGCAATTTGTATTTTGTTGTCCGGAAAACGCAGATATTGGGCGTATTCGGCAATTCATACTGTCTGTCTGGGTCGCCAGAGTGTGTGACGTCATCTCTGATCTCTTCTCTGTGCATGTCTGGCGCCCAATTTATCTGGTTTGCCGACCACAAATTTCTGTACTCAGTAATTCAAAATGGCGGATTACGCATAATGCAGTTGTGATGGCATGTTGCGACCCTTCATACTGGACCGAACATTCCATGGTGGCCGCCATCTTGTTGTCTGAGGAGCCAGGAGAGAAATTTGTCTCTGACACGGCAGCCAGAGAAAATGACGTCACTCCTCAGACATTTGATTTGCCGAACAAACAACCTGTTCAGATCTCTGAGGCCCACATGGATTGCCGAACAACTTTCCTGGCCAAAGCTCAAGATATCTGGCGACCCAGACAGACAGTATGAATTGCCGAATACGCCCGTTGTTGGAGGAAAAGTGATGGAATTCCAAAATCAGTAACGAGTAGCAGCCCTGCACGAGTTTGCAAAGGGCCGGTCAATAAATCATTGAGAAGCTAATCCTTTTTTTTCCCCTTTACGTGTTTGTTATGCGAGAGTTGCGTGCATGCAATTTGTTGAAATTGCATTTGCACATTAAATGCGTTGATCACCAAACTTTTGGCAATTTTACTTTTCAAACGGTTAAATTGACCAACTGTGTGTGTGTGTGTAGTTGTGTTGAAGCACATTCTATTAATAAATTATCCAACCGATCGATTCTTAGGTGTTGTAGCAATTCACTATTGTGGCCTAGCAACTGCTAAATATTTATAACTTTTTTCCCCCCTTCAAAAATGATCATTTACTGAAAACGACCCCCTTGAAAGCTAGCTTCACCTCGTGCACAGTCGTTACTTACAGAAACGCTCCTGCTTATGACAATTAAATACAACTCTGTTTTTGTTTATAACATTGCAGGTGACTCCCTCCCACCCTTCCTAGTCCAATCTGCCCCACCCCGGCGGGAAAACTGACAAAAGAAAGGCCCATTTGCCATCAAACTTCTAGAATTCAAACAAGTAAGTGGTTTTGTTTTGCTTGAACATTTTCACCTCGCAGGTATTTGGTAATTATTTGATTCAAAGCGATGAGATCAAATGAGATCTGTTGTGAGTGATGGGGTTTTTTTTGAAATGCCCACTTTGCATTGGCCGTGTTCATTTGTTGTTACAGAAGAATGAAAGTTAAGGTTGGCAAATATTGCAGGTGATTAATTCGTGAAATTTCATGCACACAATAAGGTTTTACGGTTGTTGTTAATGTAGGTTTGGGAAAAGCAGTTTGCCATGAATATTTTGGGGAATTTCAACATGTGTACTTTGCATGCATGAGAGTGTGAGTGTGTTAGTGTATATACATACATAAGAGTGGTTTACACTAATAATGTAGGTACTACGTGCATTCAAATTGCTTGTTAGGCTCCAAATTAAGGTGGCTGGATGAAAGCGGTGAGTTTGTGAATTGTGATGTTCACTCGACTTTTGTGTAAAGTACACCTATACACCTAATTAAGAATTTGAAATATGAATATTTTTTAGGATGTGATAACGACGTCTTTATTCCAATGTAAATTCTCGCTTCTTCCACATTTTCATATTGAACTTATGCCAAGTTATAAAGGGAGTAAATTGCGTAAGGTTTTAAAGTAGTAGCTAATTACAACAGGTGTTGGTGATGTTTTTGACAGATTTTGCATGTGGAAAAAAACTACAATTGACACGGAAATTAATGACCTAGTTGGTAACATGATTTTGATATGATTTTGCGCCTGTCTCACAGTATAAATAATGAATCTGCTATAGCTGTTTCTTCAGCATACATAAAAGTATATTTAGGGTTTTTAGGAGGGCGTTTTTGCCTGTACCCCACTCCCCCCCTAACTGTATACTCACCCACCCCTCAGCCATCTGTTTTCTAGAACAACGTTGCCAATCTTTTTTATTTTGGGTTCCTTGTCTGAATTGTCCGCATTCATGATGCTGGTCTGAAATCACAGGCTGGAAATAGCAATGGCGGCTTTTAACTGTAGGTTAACAATGAAGGACGAGCGAAATTTACTTCCACTAAATCCTTAATTTGTCTCTTGGGAGCTGCATTATATTTGTAAACTGACAAGTGTTTTATATATTTTTCCTTGCCTGCAAACAATAGACTTTTTGAAGTCAATAATTCTTAGAAATAAATAAATAAATATATGTAGGAAATATGAAACTTGCAGCAATAAGCTCTATGAATAGTTGGGATCTATGTAATATGAACCAGAGATCATGGGAATTGAGCAGATAGATCAGATATTAAAGAAAGAGTTTGTGTTCGTGTTTTTTTAACCTGAACTCTAACCTTAAAGTTCAAGAAAATAATAAATTAGATTTAGTATTGGGAATTATATTAGGAAAAATTGTATTAGACATGATTGCGTTTTTGTTTCTTTTTTTTCGTTTCTTAGTACAAGATTAGATTAGATACCTATACCGTCTCTACGAGTTTCTAGGGGGTAATTTCTTGGATACAGCAGCATTGCAAAATTAAATTTGTGCTCTGTGAGAATAGCCTTTCTCGGGATGTTTTTTTAAACGCAAAGAAAGTATTGTATCAGCAACAGGGTTATAT
>WWPM01022131.1:0-10421 GCA_023279145.1 Glomeris maerens
CCACCATTTTTTCTAAATTTAAACAGTCAAGTGCTTCCCAGACAAATTAAGAACTGGAAATAGTTCAAACAAACTACCCAGAAATTCGTTTCACTTGAAAACCTTAGCAAGAAATGTCCTCTTTCATAAAATTGTTCAATAACATGCTATCGACATTTGACGCGCATCAAAAAAGTTCCATTCCGTTTTGCTCAATTTGGGCGGCAAAGACTACTAACAAGTAAATTGTACACCTTTAATCCTTAACAGCAACTGGATCATTGTTTGTTTCCCAGTAGCATACACAGATTTGAACTAAATTAGATTAATATTCATCAAATCATAATTGTGCACAGCAAATAAGACCTTCAACAATGCTGATCCGGAATTTAGGCACATTTTGAACAACAATTTGGGTCGATTAGTAGAAAGAATGCAACCTATTTTCCAGGTTCATGTCTATAAATACACGCATGAACTCATTGCAGAAAGCAACAAAAAAAATGCCAAATTCAAACATTCCCAAGGTAGGTCAACAAGCACAAACATTACTTGTTTTCGATGGGTTTTCCACGCCAAACACTAGTGATCAACATTGCAATGAAACTATTTGGACTTTCACATGAATAAATAAGGGTCACCATCTCACCGTGGAATGCGAGGATGCAAACCCCCGATCCTAACTCGCAAAAATTCTAATATAACTAACTAACAATCCCTGATCTTTGTTTTTCTAAAAGAACCACCTGGTCACCTAAAAATAAAACTGTACTTATGCAAAAAGCTGTCTTAGCGGAATGTATTAATCAGTGCGCGGCGTCTAATCAACCATGGAGGTTCGCGAATGAGGAAGCAGGTTCCAACCAAGATTGCAACTCTTCGCTTTTTCTTCAAGTTCTTCTATCAATAGTCGCTTTAAATAAACGTGGTAATGAATCACACAACCACACATGCACAGTACTCTAGCAATCCATTATTGAACGCAGTGTTTGTTTTTTTTAAAGAAATCCTCAATTGAACTTGCTGACTAACTTCCATGGTAATTTAAAGGTTTAGCCAGGCATATATTAATTCCTTTTAAGACTTTACAAAGATGTTATACAAGATAAACAACAAGAACACTTCCTCTAAAATTAATATAAATATGCAAAGCGATCAAAATCTTGGCAACAGTTCTTGCACCTTACGCCTTAGGCACATGACTAACTTCCCTAGATAGCATTTAAGACCTTTTAAAACTCACAGTACCATTTTACATCATCTTGGTAATCTAGACTGTTAGGAAAGGACACTTTGGCTGTTTCAAAATGTTGGGATATTGAGGGTTTGGTTACCTTAGATTACGTTTGATGGTTAGGTTGCTTCGAATGCCATGATCGGAGCCAAGGGAAGATTTTAACCAATTCATTGCCAAGAAGTCAATAATAGGAAAAATTCCAAACCAATGCCATATTTTAATACTTTAGGACTATAAAACTCACTGCAAAAATGCACTTTTCTAAATTCGTAAGGAATGAGGTGTTAAGGTGTTGTCCTTCTGAAGGGACACCGGTAAGTCCAGGATTCTTTTTCACCCATTTCATGCGAGTGTGTGGAAACGTTCGAAACAGTCTCTTTCTACTACTTCCTAATATATGCCTTATTTAGGTAATGATACATTAAATCTAATTTTAAAAGCTATCCCACTCAAGGAGCAATGGTTCTTGTTGGAACAGAATAGTAAATTTGTATTAGGAAGAGTGACTTACAGTGATACCTCGAGATACGAGTTTAATTCGTTCCGTAACCTTGCTCATATGTCAATTTGCTCGTATCTCAAAGCAATTTTCCCCATTGAAATGCCATTAATCCGTTCCAGCCCCAAAAATGCTACCCCTAATTGTAAAATTCAATCACATTTGGAATAGTCACAATTCTCACAGAGGTTCTATCAGACATGTAATGTGTTTTGCTCGCACATGGATAACAATTAAACATAATAGATAGTTTTAATCCCAGGTTATAAATCTCATTATATCGGATTAATATAGGAATTTATCTATTGTTATTTCTAAATCCAATAAGCAGCTTGGAAACCTAATTGCGTCTTCGCTTCTCCATCAACGTAAAAATGTTTTTTATTACTCATATCCACTTCAAATATTATTTCCAATATGAAACTACAGACAGGAAAAAAACTGTTTAATATTTTACTCAATACTATTTGCAATTGCCTTCATATTTGTAATCATTTTTCATTGCTCTGCGTACTTTACGACCAAACTCGAGGCAAAATTTACTATCCAATTCCCGACAAAACATAATAAACCCTTACAAATGACCATAACCTACTTTGGAAATCCTGTTAATATATTACATGCCCATGAAACAACCTCGTAAAGAGATTAATCATTTATTATTGATGTTACACTTGAAAATTAAATTAAATTTCAAGATGTTCTTTACAGGAAGAACTCCCGTGTACCTTTTTCACACGTATTACTTAGCTTGCTTTGGTGTTTGCCTTGTCAAGTACTCATTACAACATTTTCTATTATTTTAGGAAGAGAATCATTGTACTAAATGGTGATATATTTGACTTAAAAAATCCCCCACCTGGCTGTGTTGGCAAAATGTCATTTCTGATTGGGTAATTGACATTCGCAAGGTGTCAAACGACACCATTGGGGGTGTGCAATATGGCACTTGTGTCTCATTTGCTTCGTCATTTCATCACCAGACCTTGACTCATACAATAGATTTTCAAGGTGTTTTTTTTAGAATCGCATCACTGCATCCTGTCTATTTCATTTCATTTTTTCTCAATTTCCCTCTATGATAGTGAGATCATAGAAAGAAAAAAAGAAGAAGACAAAATCCCAAGTCAACGTTTTCTTGGCCAGCCTTTTCAGGCAACACTAACTGCTTCTTCACACTTCCGGGGATGCAGTTACACCGTGTGACGTCACAAAACACTCCTACGTCATCCACTTTCTAAATATAAAAAGTGCATATTGCACGCAACACACTTTGAAATTACTCTTGCTAAACTTTTCACCACATTGCCAGCACCTGTTAGTTTTTTTTCTTGTTGTCTCCTTCTTCCCTTTCAATGTCAACGAGATATACGAAGAAATTACGTACTTGGATCTGTTCCAAACTCGGGTGTTAGTTCCAAAAAAAGAGTGGGGAAACACAATTGATAAATCAAATGCAGCATTAACTTGACATGCAGATTAAGGAGTAGGTAGTACGTATATTAAGAGGCAACTATAAATCCAAAGAAGTTATATACGGTAAGTCAGCGAAAAAGGAAAAAAAAACACGGGAAGAAAACTACACGAATACGCTGACAATTTGTTAAAACTCATTCAGAAAACTAATAAAGCATTTAAACAAAACTAAAGAAAACATTATGAGTGTAACATAACTGAAAGAATAGAGAAATAAGAGCAAAAATTTAAGAAACACCGAGAACGCACAGAAGAACATGAAGAAACTTGTAAGAAACCGCAGAGAATTTGTAAGAACCGCAAAAAGGTTTAAAAATTTGAAAGACATTTGTGAAGAACATAGAACATAAAAGAAAATTTATAAAGAATACAGTAGAACGTCGTTTATCCGCACTAATTGGGACCAAGGGTTGTGCGGATAACGATTTTTGCGGATAATTAAACATGCTTTTATTTAATGCAGAAAAACACGTGCAGTACACCCAGTACTTCTTTTGGACCCTTCTTTGCTATATAACTTCGATGCACGGCTCAAAATTTATTCTTTTCAGGCTTTGATATCATAAAAATTCATTTTTCCGATCTTCAACACTCCCCTTTATTGGTTCTATTTATACTCTACCCTTTTTCTGAATAGATAAAACATTCCGAATTCGTTTAACTTAGTCACTACTCGCACAGGTCATGGTTAATACAGGAAAAAACCGCAATTTTACTGAGCGAAAAGTGTGTTTTAGGTGTGCGGATAATTGACGTTGCGGATAATTGACGTGCGGATAAACGACGTTCTACTGTAGTAAGAAATAGAAAAAATAGTGAAATTCGGTTAAGAAACAAACACACTGAGAATGAACAAGAAAATACGAAGGAAACTGAAAGAAACAGCAGGGAATTTGTAAGAAATTGCAACAATCTTAAACGATTTTAAAGAAATCTGTGAAAAACTTGAAGAAATCTATGAAGAACTTCGAAATCTGTGAAGAACTTCGAAATCTGTGAAGAACTTACAGAAATCTGTGAAGAACGTACAGAAATCTGTGAAGAACTTCGAAATCTGTGAAGAACTTACAGAAATCTGTGAAGAACTTACAGAAATCTGTGAAGAACTTCGAAATCTGTGAAGAACTTACAGAAGTCTGTGAAGAACTTACAGAAGTCTGTGATGAACTTACAGAAGTCTGTGAAGAACTTACAGAAATCTGTGAAGAACTGACAGAAATCTGTGAAGAACTTACAGAAATCTGTGAAGAACGTACAGAAATCTGTGAAGAACTTACAGAAATCTGTGAAGAACGTACAGAATTCTGTGAAGAACTTACAGAATTCTGTGAAGAACTTACAGAAATCTGCGAAGAACTTACAGAAATCTGCGAAGAACTTACAGAAATCTGTGAAGAACTTAAAGAAATCTGTTAATAACCTAAAAGAAATCTGTGAATAATTGCAGGACATATGTAAAGTATTGCAAGAAATTACAGACAAATCATATAAGAAACTTGAAAACATTATTTAATATCGCTTCGGCATTATTAACAAATTCTAAAACTGTCAGAAATCTTTCTGGGGAAAAACAGCAATATACGATAACATGTAATTGATGAGCATATGCATGATGCATGCAACTCACAATGGTAAAGAGAAAATTGCATTTAAAGAAGTGCTTTTGTTGCACGAATCTTCCGCAATCTCCAAATTATGCAAGGAAGCTCACATTGTCTAAGACATGTCTTCTGTGCGCAAAATTACACGGAAATCAAGGAAGTAATTTACTAACAAAATGCTTCACAATGTGCAGCATTCATTATTCCGAACTGGTTCAAGAGAAAAATGGAGAGAAAAACCTCTGAAAGCCTCGGATTAAAATGTTCCGCTTCCGCGGCAAGTTGCCGCACGAGTTCCAAGACGTAAAAATCCAATCCTCATCAAATACGCATCTCAGGAACATTATTGCTGTGTATTTCCAAACGACTCCAATAAAATTGTACGTAGTAAGTATTTCAAGAAAACATAATTGCATCCTGAAATTACGGAGCAATTTACTCTTTCGACATTTGCGCTTTTGCATTGTGTATGAGCAACGAAGAAATTTCAGGATCTCTCCCTCGTGATTTGCATGTGTGAAAACTCTCATTTACATAATGAAACAGCATAGTATATGTTGTTTGGAATATTTTGCAGATTATGTAAAGGCAGACTGCGGAAGCAGCGAATAACAATGCTCGCGTTCACAGCATTCCAAGCCAAGTGATTCACGCAAAAATCCTTCAGAAATTACAAATCCATATTATTATAAAGTCAAGTGTGCGGAAATCCGGAAAAGCAACCCTATTTAAATACTCAAATGTCTTAATATTGAATTAAATTCCATTTATTAATTAAAATGCATCAATAACAAGACGTGTGAACATTGGAATTTGTTACCCGTGCTCGCAAAAAACTGAACGGGTTTTGGAGTAAAAAGTAAGGAAGTGTAATGAATCCAGTTACATTGGTGAACAAGGTAGATAGCAGTTCAATAACTTCCCACACCGAAACCTACTGCAGAAATATGTGTATTATAGAATTGGAGCAGAATTTCCATTAGTGTGCCAGCGCAGCACGTACTCGAGTTCAGGTTTGGAATTTGCAGCGAAGAACACGGCTAAAAGTAGAGTCGAGTGTAAAAATCGGGGTTTACGACACCGAGAAAAGAAACGAGGACGACTTTTTGGAAATATTACGCAGCGCAATTCTTTTTTGTGTACACACAACATATGCGCAGTAGCACGACATGCGATTATTTACCGCAAATATCACAGGCGTGCGAAAAATATATACACCGTTTGATACAAATTCAGAATCGATCTTACCGTACGTTCGGTATTTCCTCGACTAGCACCATTCTTTAACCTTAACCGTGGACACTGCAAGTGTCTTTTCAGCCTTGTCTCCTTCAAAATCCTTGAAGATTTAAACCGGCAGCCAATGCGGCGAAATTATCTCTCACCCGGAAACGGCCACCTCCCATCAATTTTCAACCAAAGCCAATTGCGCAGGCGGCCGGGGCGGGACGCCGTGACGCCGGACGCGGTGACGCCAACACCGTTTTGCACTCCCCCTTTTACGAGGAAACAACCCCCCTCTACAATGCCAGCCTATTTAGACCATGTTCATTGTGACGCCAACCATTCCGCCACATTGAACACCGCAATAGCACATGTAAATATGCACCAACTCGGAGATAAATCAGTATTCACGGGGATTGTGCAAGTTTTGCCCCTTCGAAAGCAAGCATTTACCAGTGAGTTTGATAACCGTTAAATTCACCCATTTACAATAGAACTCCGTTATAGTGGACTTCAAGGGACAAGCAAGCGTGCACTATGAGTTCTCCTGCATATAAGGCAGTCCCCATCAAATACTGTATAACGCTTATTTTTCGCGTAACATTAATTTTCGCGAATTTCGCGACCATCCAAAAATCGCGAAAATATATTCCACGCGAACAATTTCCCATCCTGGTAACAACCAATGCTGTGCTGCATTTTCCTAGGGTGCTCTGGGAATTACACCTTTCTTCGATTACAGTACTTAATTACTGAACAAGGAAGTAAATTCCCCCTCCCCTCCTGTCCTACAGTACTTAAGTACTTAATAAGAAAGGAATGTTTTTATTCCTGAATTATTCCACAACTCACCGTTTCTCAGAAAACACATGCAGAGAGGATGGAAAATAATGGAATTTTTTTGACCCGATAAATTCGCGAAATATAATCCTCGCGAATATGCTGTTAGGTGCAAATTCGCAAAATTTGCTGTGCGCGAAAAATAAGCGTTATACAGTATTTAAATCGGCGACTTTTGTAAATTAATGTTCTCTTTCCTGGAGATGTCTAAAGTTTTCACTGCTATGCCAGGGCTAGACCTGGGATTTAAAAAATGGAAGCAGTTCTTTAGAATTATGGGTTTATCATTCATTCCGATTTTTTTGTATCAATAGGGGGGAATCGCCTGCAAATTAGTTTCAATACTAATAATCTCTCATTGTTTAACAGAGTTCAAATGCAAATTCTTGACCGGTGAATATCGGTCAAAAAAGCCCACAAACTCACTGGAAATGTTTAATAAAACTTGCCCATGACTTACTGATTTATATGATGTGGTACATACCATGGCTAATGCAGAAACCTGGTCAAATAAGCCAGCACTTTGAGAGAAGTTTACAAGATGTCATCTATCCAATTTTATCACATTTCGTTGCTGACATAATCTACCAAAATATATCTATAATACTACACATAAATCCTTGTTAATGAATATATTTACTTCCTGTGTGGCAAAGCTGCCGAGAAACAATGTTATCGGGCCATTTCTCTCTCTCTCTCTGACATTTGTTACTTTCGGCCAATTAAGCGAAGGAGTAAGCACTCTTCCTTCATTGTGCATTTAATGCCGAGTGTCCCCTCAAGTTGGATTTCAGCAGAACAATGACCAAGTCTGGCCAGTAACACAAAAGTCAATTGCACTTAAGCCAACAGATCACGACAGCCAATTCAGAGACGACGGCATAGTAACCGGGAACCGCATTTCGCACGAGTCCTCGAAACCATTGCCAAATGTACTACAAAGTGCACCGTTTTCACGACAAGAAACCCCAGCAAGACTGCACATTATTTCACAACAAAGAAATTCCTGAATGTGTTGTTTGACGCTGCGACAACTTGGCACCGTACAAGGCAATCGGGTATTCGGGTATTACGGATGGAAATTGCGTTCTGAATTATTGAAGACGATATTCCTTCTTGAAGAAGAACCCTCTTCATTTGACAACCCACTGCATCACGATCTGCATTTGACACGGAAGCGATGAACGATAAGTCTGGCCTAGCTAGATGCCACGGTTCAGGTCAAAATCCAGTATTGTTCCTTTTGCTTTTTATAATACCCATCGCAAATTTTACAAATGTCAAAACGCGCATGGGAACGTGTGAAATCAGAAAGAGAATGCAATACTACGTCTCGAAGCACAATGCGTCAGCTATTCGCACCGGTGCACTTTTCCGCGCAAAAAAACAGGATTCTCAGGTGAACAAACTCCGGTTCAAAACAACCAAATTTGTAAAACACCACAGCCCCATTTTCTACACCAGAGCACAAATAAGTCAACATCCTCTATTTAACTTAACAGAAGAGGGGGAAAAAAAAGAAACAATTTCACATCGCAACATCTGAAACGAAGCCTAATGACTTGAAAATATTAGTTTCCAGTTTTATAATCATCAAATATATCTATCCCAAAAAAAGCACATGGATCCAAGAAGAAATGTAATTTATACAAAGATGTTTTTACCGAAGCTGTGCACCGAATTGACGCACGTCGCGTGTAATACGACAAATTCATAGTTCAGTCCGTGATTAACTTTACATTAATCTTTAATCATTGAAAGATCATACTCCACCTTTTTCCCTGTCTGCTGGCAAAATCGATTCTGTCACTCATTATTTCATCAGCCGGTCATAAATTCAGCCAACTGCTTCCGGCAAGCAACAATTTTCCATTTTCTAGCCGGTAATGAAAGCCTATCACTATCAGCCTACTACTATCCATGCTGCATAACATAAAAACTGGCTTTCCTTGCCAACTTGTTCTGTCTGTGTTTCTTTTTTATTGAGCTAACCCACAAATTCCAGCTCCAATATACATATATCGCTTCACGCACGTGCTTCGCAACCTAACCGTAATCCGGGTTTGTTCTCACAAAAACCCAGATTATATTTGAGATTAGCTCTGAATCCAGCTCCACATGCAGATAAATTAGCAATAACAGCACATTGCTGGACATTAATGTCTGCAAAAGGTCTTCCAGGCTGGGATGTCTGACATGCGCAACATCTAAACCAGTTAGGCAACACTGACCTACATTAAAATCAATAAACTTTCCTTGCTGGAGTTCACCAAAATGCCTAATATAATCCCTTCGCTTCGATAATAAATACGTGAGACCGGCAGCCAATTAGTCTCGAACGTGGAATCCGAAATCTCGCTAGTCGCTCAGCGAACAGCATCAATAATGCGCCTCGTAGATAAATATTTCACAACAGTCACTCTGCGGTTGTGTAGTAACTACTTTCATCGATGCCATTAGGCAATTGGCTGCCTTGTGTGGTGTCATCCACTTTTGGGTGATCGCAAAACGCAACGGAATCCGCACGCTAAAACTATCGCCAGATTCGCAGCGTCAAGGCATCATTTGGTGCCTAATGCAATCTCCTTAATAGACTAGATGAACATTCCTTAATCCTTACCTTATTCTTACACTATCTATACGAACAGCACAGCGACATCATTGCACCGATCGAGAACAAATTTTGATACGATCTGCGCAATTAAGGCTAGCTACTTTAAGGTCCTTTATCCCTCTCTAACACTGACATTGAATTCCCATTACACCCAACAGGTCTATCATGTAGGAACAGAGATGGATGACAGAATGAATTTGCACGGCATTTACGGATTAACGCGTATATCGAAGAATCGTGAATTTCCCCAGCTGTTCGTCTTGCGATACTTCAACCAGACCAAGAATACACTGTATATTTAATTTTGAAACGGCTCAGTTTATACAAAGCAAGCATTCCACAAAGGACCTTCGAATTAAAGGTCTTATCGGTTATCTACAGCAAGGTTATCGTAGCCATTCGAAGCTATACTTGTCGTGTTTACTCCCAGACAAACAAACGATATTCTTCAAGTCCTATTCAGTGGATTGATAACCTAACAGGTATTATCAAAAGTTCACTTCGATTTCCAGACATGATAGTTTTGCCTCGAAGTAACAAATACGCTTTTAAGATAATAATAAACTAATAGGGCGTTTCAAGGCAAAAATTTATAAGCGTACTAGGCTTAAAAGCGGTGACAACTTGGGCTGACTTATAAGCGTTATGTTGTGAGAGCTGTGATTATAAACAATAAACCTCAAACCATATACTGCACACTAATGAACTAGGCCTAACTGAAATGAAATTTGAAAAATAGGACTTAATTCACCAAATATTTATCGTAGTTAGTCCGAATATCACTCATCTTCAAACTGTCGGTCCGTCTGAATGATTTCCTTGGCTCCTCGGGAGCTTTTCGTCTTCGTTTTGCTCCAGAAGCGATGAAACTCGCTCGAGTTGGAGTACTGTCTGCCATTTTGTTTTGACGACAAGATCGCAAAATAAGTGCTTATTTCGGGAAAAAGCCTC